>CAUYQV010018930.1:0-16324 GCA_963574575.1 Galagoides demidoff
GGCTCAGCAGATGGAGTCTGTGATTCTGTAGCTGTTGCTTGGAGAGAACAGAGACCTGGCCACTACACATCACACACTTAGTCATTCACCCCACAGCCTGGGGAGGGGACATGAGGAGCACAGTGCCCCAGAGCCCCTCCCTGAAGGAATACAGGTAGGAGACAGAGAGGCAGTGCGTGGGTGGGATTACGGCACCCAAAAAGAACAGGGGAACTCACGGGCAGCTCCACAGAGGATAGACATCTAGGGGAGAGAACAAGGAACAAGACACTCACTAAGCCTAGATGCAGCCGTGGAGAGAATGGTGGTGCCAAGGATCAGTAAAGGAGGGGCCAGGTTCATTAGCTGGCCAAAGGGTATAGGCTTTCTGTGGAGTGTTGGGGCACCCGGGGAGCTACCTGGCTCTTCCAATGCCCGTTCTCTGCCTATGTGGGAACAGTCCCTCTGTGCAGTAGCTCCAGGCTTCAAATTGAGGACCAGGGAAGTTGGGGAGGCTGAGGATGACTGTGTGCCTAACCCAGTGCCCAGAAAGCTCAGGTGAGTGCCCCAACTACAGTCCATCCTGGCCCTCAGGGAGTTCCACCAGGCCCAGGCACACCCAGGTAGCCCTCAGAGGGTAGCAGAGCTGTCTTGCGCTCTGAACGATGTGCCAAGTAGCCAAGAACACAGGGTTTGGGGCACAGCATTCTCTGCTCCCACCCAAGATAGTCTATTGCGCCTATAGAGTGGAACAATTCATGCCCCACCTTGGGGAGAACAAGCCTAGGACGGCTCTGAGTAAGACAGATAAAACTCCTGACACGGAATGGGAAAGAGCTCAGAGGCAAGCCCAGGACACTGTCTCATTTCACAGAAGTGGAAACAGAGGCAGAGAGGGCAGTCTTGTCCACAGCCCATAGCCAGGGGTGGAGGAGGGTCTGCCTGGCAGGATTGCTGATCTGTGGGTTCGGTGTCTGGTGTCTGGGCCGCTGCACACCAGGGAACGAAGTGTTCTGCCACCTCATTAAGGAGAGGCATTCAGCTCAGCCTGGAGTGGGAGTTAGCGGAACAAGGACATAGAGGGCAAAATAATAACCTGAGCTCTCCAGGTTTTATTGTTTTTATCGCTTTATTGCTTCAGTACTTTTACACAACGCTGCCACTGGGACCTTGGGTGGCCTGGGGGCAGGCAGGGCAGGTGATGCACTCCTGAGACAACCAAGGCTAGGGAGAGCTAGCTCATGCTGAGATGGGCAAGGTGCCCACTCTCACCCAAGAACCTGTACTCCTGATAGTGGGAGAGCCCTTCCAGCCACTGCTTCTTCCCAAATTTCCAAGCCTCTGTCCCTGAGCCCCCTTGGTTGCTTGGCTAGGACACCCCTACAGCCCCTGGGAGGAGGAGGCAGCAGCAGGTGAACTGAGCTCTGCCCCATGGGGACAAGGAAGACACTGTGACACCAGCTATTCCCCTGGCCAGTCCTCACAGCCCCTAACATCCTTCTGCCTTGGATGCAGAGGCTGCAGGGGCAAGTCCTGGGAAGCAGGCATTGGTGCACACTCTCCCTGGAGCTGTGCCCAGGTCTGAAGCTCCTGTTCCCTGCCAGCTTCCAGAGAGCCCATCAGGATTGCTGGTAGGGTTGGTCTCCCAACATCAGGCAGGAGGGAAAAGCTGCAGGGTAGAAAGGAAGGTCCTTAGGACAGGTCTGGACAGAGCACTGTCCCTCTAACTCCTGCCACCAGGAGGACTTCTCAGGCACACATCACATCACAGGACCTGAGGGAGCCCGGAAAAAGAAGTCCATCTCAGGAAGGTCACCGCTTGCTCGGCATCCCTCCACTGAGTGAATGGTCCCCCAGTTAGCTGGCAGGCACTTCTGGATACAGCTGTGGGAAGCATTTCATTGAGGAGGAAGCATTGCTCACCACCACTCTCGCTTGCTCCTCCCGGGTCTCCTACATTCTGTGTATACAATCATGTTTGTCTCCAGCAGCTGGACTCCAGGTCCCCTCTGGACCACCTGATTCCCTGCTGAACTCCCTCCTGTTCCTCAGTGGTGCTGCCCAAGCTGTCTCTGGGTGGGCCTGCTCTGAGCATTGCAGTGTGTGCTAATTTTCACAGTGAGCCTGAGAACAAGGAATGATACTTGTCTCCATTTATTGCTGAGGGTACTGAGACCCTGAAGAAGTTGACCCACTGGGTAGGGCTGTGCGACCAGGAAGTGGGCCTCTGAGTTTCTAAAGTGCTCAGGAAGCCCATGGTTATGTCTCTTTAAAAAAATCAGAGCAAACCCTGCCTCATCTCTCTGCACAGTCTCCTGGGTCCCAGAGGAGCAGCAGTACACAGGCATACGCACGCACATGTACACACACATGCACACACCTGTGGACCGGCCATTCCCCAGGCTCCAGGGGGCTAATTACATCACAGGAAACCGTGGTGTGAGTCTTATATCATCATGGATGTCCCCAGTGGAAGGGTTCAAGACAGAACACATGTGGTGAAGCTTCAGGCCAAGCCCAGCTGCAGCAGATGTCAGCCACAGCTGGAGGGCAGCCAGGCGTCATGTGCGGCTGCCTGGCCCAGGGAAGGGCCTGTATAAGAAGCTAAGAATTGGCAGAGTTGCTCTGAGCAGAGGTGTTGGGCGGGGTCCTGGCTCCTGCTGCTTCTCCACTCAGGAGCTCCTGGCCTGGGGCTCCTGTAGGTTTCGCTACAATGGAAACAATGTCAGCACTGTCACTCTCAGAGTGGTGAGAAAAGCCCCCAAAGTGGAAAGCTACCACATGATGCCTGGAACAGCGGTGCAAGGAACACGTCCATGACAACAGGAAACAGTCTCTGCCCTTAAACGGGGGACACACTGCTGGCGGAGACAGCCCAACACGCTGAAGCACCGGCTTCACCAAGTGTGCCTCTAGAGATGCTGGTCTCTTGGGAGAGAGATGGTGAACAAATAAATCAACTAGATGCTAGCCAACTGTGACAAGCAAGTGCATTACAGAGTTGGGGCAGGGAAGGGGACCAAGAGTCCCACTGGGGACTCCACAATGCCCATAGGAGGGGTGGTGTGCTCGGGGAACACCTCTCTGGGGAGAAATTTGAGCTAAGGTGGGAAGAGAGTAAGTCGGGCAGAAGGGAACCAGCCACCGAGGCCGGCACACAGGCAGGCAGTGTGTCAGAGGAAATGGGCTGGAGAAGGGGGCACTGAGGGACGGGGGGGGGGCCAGGGGAGGATGGGGATTTATTCTACATGCAGCAAGAAGCTACTAGAAGGTTTGCATGAAAGAGTGATAGGATCAGACTGTCATTTTGGAAAGTTCACACTGGCTAATGTGTACCCAGAGAGGTACAAAAGACCCCTGACAGGCCGCTGCTCCTGGACAGGCACAGGATAGCACTGGCTCCAATGGGGGTGATGACAGTGAAGGCGAGATTGTGAGGGGACTTGCTGTGCTAGGGGGGAGGGCTGAGGGGACCTGCTGTGCTAGGGGAATCTGCTGTGCTGAAGAGACTTGCTCTGCTAAAAGGACCTGCTCTGCGGGGGTGGGGGTGGGCAGCACTAAGGGGACCTGCTATGGCTGAAGGGACCTGGGCTGAGGGGAACTGCTATGCTGAAGGGACCTGCTGTGCTAAGGGAACCTGCTATGCTGAAGGAACTGCTGTTCTGGGGGGATCTGCTATGCTAGGGTAACCTGATATGCCAAGGAGGTGGGGAGCTGAGGGTACCTGCTGTGCCAAGGGGTAAGGGGCTGAGGGGACCTGCTGTCCTGGGGGGAGTGCTGAGGAGACCTGCTATGCTGAAGGAACTGACAGAATTTGCTGTGCTGGGAAACAGAAGGAGAACAGTTGAGGCAGAAGTGGGGGGAAGCAGTCCAGGCAAGATTCAGGAGATAGTCTTAGGTCAGGGAGCTACGAACAGAAGGGGAGAGGAGAGGTTCTGAGGTAGGGTCAGAATCAATCTCAGAATATTTAGTGGAGAGGCTGGGTATGGTGGTTCTCACCTGTAATCTTAGCACTCTGGGAAGCCAAGGCAGGTGGGTTGCCTGAGCTCACAGGTTTGAGACCAGGCTGAGCCAGAGAGAAACCTTGTCTCCAAAAATAGCCAGGCATCGTGGTGGGTGCCTGTAATCCCAGCTACTTGGGAGGCTGAGGCAAAAAAATCACCTGAGCCCAAGAGTTTGAGATTGCTGTGAGCTATGATGCTACGGCACTCTACCAAGAGTAACAAAGTGAAACTGTGAAGAAAGAAAGAAAGAAAGAAAGAAAGAAAGAAAGAAAGAAAGAAGGAAAGAAGGAAAGAAGGAAAGAAGGAAAGAAGGAAAGAAAGGAAGAAAGAAAGAAAGAAAGAAAGAAAGAAAGAAAGAAAGAAAGAAAGAAAGAAAGAAGGAAAAGAGAGAAAATTTAGTAGAGAAAGATCTGTGGTTTTCTATTTCTTAAATTGGAATGAGAGGTCACAATTGGCCTCCAACAGCCCCCCACCAAACACTATAACCTGTCCCTCTATAACCCTTGGAGTATCCCCTGGGGAGCCCTTGAGTTCTATGGAACACACTTTGAGAATCCTGGAGTAGGCCAGTGGGTAGCAGGACCAGGCACTCAGAGCAAGGGCTATTCAAGGATATAAGGTAAGCCCAGAGCTGGCTTACCTGTGGAAGCTGAGTCCCACCCTAGGGCCTCCCTCACCTGAGAACCAGCCTGTCTCTTTGTGACCAGCGGCTTCTCTTCCCTCCCCCTGGGTATGCTCCACTAAGGGACACAAAGGCCCCTTGATTTTGCCAGGTAGACAGCAGCCCTAGAAGACTGTGCTAGGGGAGGGGCAGCCCACTCCTCAGTCCTGGATCACCCCACCTCCCAGTGACGGAAGCCCCTGTCAGTGGCAACCTCCTCAACCTCAAGGCAGGCAGGGGCAGCACCAGGCTTCCACCTGGCTGCTGAATCTGTAGCCTGGTGACTGAGGGGACCTCTGGCTGCTCCCTTTAGGAATCCCTGTATGAGCATTCTTGAGCCTGGTGCCCAGCAAGCCTGGAGATCTCACCAGCCAGGAATTCTCAAAGGTCAGGGAGAGCTCTGCCTTCTGCTCCCTGGTCCTGCATCCTTCCAGGATGAGAACCCACTGGGAATGAGCTCCTCCCCTTCTAGGGGACTCCTCTCTTGGCAGCCCCTTTCCTGCAATAGAAAGATGGCCCAAGACCTGCTGGGTTCTGCCTGTCTGAAACCAGCACAGTCCTGGGGGCTGCCCCAGAGGGGCGTTGGAAACCCAGAATCCTCTGCCTTTGGCCTGGCCCAGGCCACTGTCACCAAGGGGAGAGCCTGAGTGAATGCACATGGGCAGGAAAATAGGGTTCACTCACTTGCAGAAATGGGAATAAGAAACAGGTGTGGGTTTCTTTGTCCTGGGAAGACAGCACAGCTATGTTTTTCCTCAGTCTAAACAATACATAAAAGCCAAGAGGCTATTTGAAGTGGTTGTGAGTGGCCTCCTACGTCCAGCCAGGTTGTCTGTGCAGCCCACACCCATTCATTCATGTCCCTGCTCCCTACCCATGAGGGTATCTAACATGCTGTGCCATGGTAAGGCAGAGACCCCCAAACCCTGTCTCCTAGCATAGTCCTTGGCTGTGCCTAGAGGGGCCAGATCGCTGACTCCTCACTCTGGTGGAGTGACTCCTGCTAGCCACTGTCAGGACTGAGACTATGCCATGGGTCAGAAGTCATCCAGCTCTCAAGAACCTGATCCTGCCATCATCCCGCCTGCCCTCTGCCTCCAGCCTGCTCCACACCCAAGGGGGCCTCAACTGGCTGGCCATGTGCCTTCAGGGGCCTCCACATGTACCAAAAGACACCTCAGCCCTGCTCTTGACAACCTTTGACAAAAAATGGACCCTCATGAGAAAATCAGGGCCAGAAACAAAGCTCTGTCCAATCAGCTCATCTCTCAGATTGCCAAGATCCCTGCCAGGACCTGATGGGTTCCATTCCCCAGGAGCCACACTGGGCTTAGGGGCAGGGCAGGTGGCATTCAGTGCCTCTGGGGAACTGGAGCTATGCAAAGCCCTCCCTGGTCAGATGTATCTTTGTCCCCTCTTCTTGGAGTCCTGGTTCTGGCCTGGATGTGCCCAGAAGTACCCATCTTTCTCTCCTCACAGATCCAAGCCCTGTGTCTGTCTTTGGGTTGGCCTCTCTCCTGGTCCTCAGCCCTACTGCTGCAGGGAGTCCGCAGACCTGGCTCAGGTGCCCTGGGGAAGAGGCCATGGACTCCCTGGTGTGCTGCAAGGTGCCACAGCAGCTCCAGCATCTGGGCAGGCCCATGGTTCCTCTACTTCCTGTGGAAAGATCCTAAGAGGGGAGAGGCAGGGTGGGATCTGGGCTGCTGTGTCCCCACCCCACCTGCCAGTGGCCTAACTGCAGCCCCTGAGCTCCCAGCCCCACTCACCCTCGGGAAGGAGCCAGGGACCATGGAAAGGAGGCAGATGTAATCCTGACACAGCCTCTTCTAGCCCCTCCTGGCTAAGGACAATGATGACCCTGTCAGCATTCAGTCAGCCAGGAGCCTTTCACCAATTAAAATGGAAATACTGCTCTGCTGGGGTCCCTCAACCCTGTGATTTGCTGGTTGGAGTGATGATGTGTAAGGATGTGTACACAGACATGCAAAGAGGATGCCCAGCAATTCCTCTCAAGGGCTTGCTGATTGATTTAATTAAGGCCAAATCAGACACAGTCTTTGGCTCTCCTTGGGCCTCCCAGAATGGCTGTACTCAGTCGGACCTTCTTTCCTCTTCTCCAGAACCTGCTCCCTCTGCCAGCCAGAGCCCCTGCGACTCTGCATCTCCTCCCACATCAGGGCTCCCTGCAACCCTGAAACTCCCCTCACTCCAGATCCTCCTGCTATAGCCTGTACCTCCTCTAACTTCTGGCCTGTGGAGAGGGGGAGACACCTGCAGGGCCACCCTAGGGAGGCTCACACTGGCAGTGTGTGCTCCAAGAGCAGGCCGCAGGCCGTAAGCCTGCCCAGGGTGGTGAGCAGGGTCACCTCCTCAGCAGCTCCATGTGAGGGCTAAGCAAGGTGAGCACTCTTCAGGCTTCAGGTGGGCCTGGCAGGGGATGCTTCAGAAGGATATGGCTGTTGAGATAGAGCCCAAGAATCTGGCAGCAATCCATAGCTGCCAGATCCCTTGGCAGATGCTGAGACAAAGACATAAGGGAGAAGAAAGGGCACAGCACCCCAGCACCTGAGACACACTGAGCATAGTACAGCCAGTAGGGCTAGGGACCTCCGAGGTCCAACAGGAAGAAGGGGTGACCTCCCCTCACCCTCCACCTTCTAACCCAGAACCAGCCCTGCCAGGGGGCTGCCTGCCTGTCTCAGCTGGTGGGATGGCACTGACTCCAGTCCTTGGGCAGGATGGGGCAGGGGTCTTGCCTCCTGTGCCCACACCAGCACCCACACGTCCTCCAGCTTCCAGGAACCTCATTCCTCATCACCCTGGGGCGCTGGAGCCAGAGGCAGAGGGCATAAGCTCTCTGCAAACATCCTGCCTTCTCCCCAGGATATTTTCTTTAATAAAAGACCACGGAAATGTCAGCTAGTCTAAACAAATAGCCAAGTTTTACAGAGGAGAGCAGCCTGTGTACAAGGACCTCCAGGGCCCATTTTTGGGAAATTGTGTGCCAGAAAGGAAACACAGACTCCTTTCTGGTGGGTCCTGATGACTGAGCCCAAAGAGACAGGGCTTGCAAGGTCCCCAAGAAGTAAGGTTCAGGTGGGCCCTAGACCTGGTGCAAGGTGTCTGTCCCAGGTGCCTGTGGAACCAGGGTCCCATCAGATGAGGGCTCCCTCCTGAGGCCCCTCAGGCAGGGCAAGCAGTAAAATGCCTCTCAAGGCTGTCTCTCTTCCTTTCCCCTGCAGGAGACCATTTCCTGAAGCCCTATCTTCCTCCTTGTTCATAATCTCTGCTTAGGGTCTGACCTAAGGATCCTGCCAGGTGGAGGTGAGAAGTCCAGTCAGTATCAGGGAAGAACTCATAGCCCTGTGTCCGACCACCTGGAGGGCCTAGGCCCAGCCAGTGGCAGGGGCAGAAGAGAGACTCTCTGCACAGGACCCAGCAGTGTCCAGAGAACTAAAATCTATTCAGGGTCAAGAGGCATCTCTGTGATCTTCCTGTACAAATAGCAGGCCACGGGGACACCCACACTCTCCCGGGCCGGGCTGGTCCAGTCCCAACCACCTGCAGGAAGTGGGTGGGCAGGGCCCAGGCTGCCTCCATAGCCAAAAAGGGCTCCATGCTGGTTCAGCTTCCATGGAAGGCAGGAGCCACATGTGCAAGAAGAGCCGACAGTGTCAGGGCTGTGGGGAGAGTGAAACTGAGCCTCCAGGTGCCAGGCTCAAGCCCACCTCGGTCAAGATGGCAGTGCTGAGCAGGTCGGTGAGGAGCCACAGAGAAGCCTGAGATCAGCTCCTCATCCACAGCAGGGTCTCCAGGACTACCACATGCGGGGAAAGGCACAGGCTCTGGATTCCATAGGCAGGGCTGGAGCCCCAGTTCTGTGCCTGATAACACCCAAGAAAGTCATGGGATCTGCCGAAGCCCCATTTCCGCATCTGTGAAATGGGGACACGATTTCCACCTCAGATGATGTGCCTAGTGCTGGGCTGGGCCTGGGCACTCAGTCTGTACCACTCCATCTCCCTCCTCACGATGTCCCACTGAGCAGAGGACATCACCCATGTGCCTCTGGATGGCAGGGGGCATTTTCCCAAAATGACCACTAAAGTATTTCTGGTCCCCCACATTCTCTCAGAGCCTTGCTGCTCAGGACTCTTATTTTTCACAGGAGAAAACTGAGGCCCAGGATGGGCTGAGTCTCTATCCAAAGTGTCCTCACTTGACCTTGAAGGAGGCATACAGAAATGATTTAAAAGCCCCCACTCCAGACCCCTTTTCTGCACCCCTGTGCCAGTCATTGCCACCCGTGCTGAGGGGGCAGTAGTTCTCAGCCATTGTTGCACCATCAATCAATATTTTTAATTACTTACATGATTGACTAATAAAATTCTCCACCGACTAATTGATTTTTTTGATCAGGGAGAGCCTCTGTTTTTATTAAAAAGCTACTTAGACGAATTTTTTTTTTCACCTAAATGGGAAGTTGTATTTCTTTTGGTCATTTTGGAAGAAGAAAAATGGGACACAGCAGGAACAAGGGGAGACCCCTAGGCCAAGATCTATGGCCCAAACTGAGAGACTGTGACCATTAATCACAGCCTATTACCATATGCCCTGACAACAAACACCCAGTAGCCCCGGCAGAGAATCAGACATTGGCTGGAGGGGCCGGAGAGATCGGTGGGCAGTCTGGGGACACACTCCATCCAACCACCAGCTGCTTCCATCATTTTAAAATGTGAACTGTTAACTCTCCTAGGCTTTAAATTATAAAAGAAGCTCATTCCTTTCATATAATTTGGAAAAGACAAGCAAATCTAACAAAACAATAAAAGAGGGCTTCCCAGCCGGGGCCAGTGGCCCATGGGGCAGGTGGTAGTGACACTTGGAAGAAGCTGCAAAAGGCTGAAAGAATCATTGCCATAAAAACAATCTGGGAACCCACCCTTTACCCACAGCAAACTACTTATGAGCTAACATGTCTGTGGGCTTTCTGTTTTTGTTTTTCTTTTACCAGATTATCCTATCCTATCATAAATCTGGCTTGAAGATGTCCCTCAACTTGCAACAATCTTTAAAAGATGTGTTTGTAAATGTCACCAGAACAGCCTGTCTGCCTGTCTTGGTACCTCTCCCTGTGGCACACGCCAAGGTCATCTCATGCCAGCCTTACATAGAGGTTACCACTGAGCTCTCAAAGACAAAGGGACCGAGAGACTCCCAGGCCATACAGCCTGCCAAAGATAGGCCATCCAGCTCTCCCCAGGGGACACTTCACAAGATCACCTGGAGGTTCAAAACTGTGGGTTCCTTTTCTATGACCTACCCTCAGCCTTCTATGAGGCCCCCAGACCCACAGGGTCAGGGAGCTGCCCCAAACCTACTACCTACATTGTGAAATCCAGAACATCTGGGTAATTTAATTCTATTTTTAATGGAAAAAAATCCACTGGAGTTTTCTTTCTTATACAAAAATAACATCTGCTCAAACCAAAAAATGAGAAATAAAAAGCCACAAGGGAAGAAGGAAGTCACTTCTCCTCCTCTTAGAGTTAATGACATGGAAAGGAAACGTGGGGACACTTAGTGCACCCAGAGCCTCATTTTGGTGGTCCTTCCCCCCCCTAGGAATCCCCTCCCTGTGGCCCAGCCTGCAGCCCCCTTCCAGATGACCACTCAAGGGTGTCTAACCTCTCCATCCCTCCCTCCTCCACCACCGGGGCTGTAACACCGACCACACTGTGACCCTCTAAAGACACCTCAAGGTGTCCTGTCCCCAACAAACAGCCCTAGCCCCACAGATGGCCCTTGCCACCACAGCAGGTGAGAGACTCATCTTCCAGACTTTCAATTCCAAACGCAGGTCAACCAATGCCCCACCCACCTGGGATCCCAGCCCTGCTGCCTGCTGCCCCTCCAGTTGCCCATGGCTGAACTCCCCTCCCAATGCTCTCACCCCCTGCCCATGATTTTCAATGTCATCCTAAAAGAGCAGATCCTGACACGAAGGCCTCCTCTCACCACTGCTGCCCCTCACACCCTCTACGGGAAGCCGGGTCCCTATCTAGGCCTTCAGGCCCTGCAGAGCTGGTCCTACCACCAGCATCTCCCTGTCCCTCCTGCCACTGTGTGCAGACACCTGGGCCTCTGGGCTGCTTATCCAGCAAGCTGGGCAAGCTGTCCCCCTAAAGCAAGGCTTGTGGGCACCTAGCTGATTCAGGAGGCTGTATCAGGAGGCAGGAATGGGGGGGGAACCAGTACAGAGGTCCTCAAGGGGTGTTGCGGGTACTGCCCCCCACCCTAAAGTTTCCAGAATCATCCACTGGAGGACCCGTGTTTGAGTGTTGCTGGCTTGACCTTCCTGCTCCTCTGTCCGCACTTGAGTCTGGCACTCCTGGCCTCTGGAAGTCCAGAGACAGAGGGTGGGCAGAAGAACACAGGGTAGAGATGAGTCTTAAGGCACAGCCTGCCCCACAGCAGAGAAGGTAGCAGGTAGCCTGGGCATCTTGTCTTAGGGTCTGGCCTGTTCTTCCTCCCCTAGGACACATGCCCCATCACCTCTTTCAGATCCTGTGGACACCTGTGGATGCTGCGACCCCACTCCTCACACTCCAGCCCCCTTTCCTGCATGAGTAAGGAGGTGATGCCTGATGATGTCGTGCATGTTTGCAATTTGGTTTAGTCACTGGTCTCACACACCAGCACACAAGCTGTTCCATTTACTACCCCCTGTACCTAGCACAGCCTGGCACACAGTCCTGCCTCTCTTCTGATTAAACAGGGAATCAGTTCCAGCAAAATGAAAAGTAGATCCAGAGGAAAGATGTAGAATAAGAGAAACAGTGGTGGGTGCTTTTAAGTAATTTAATCTTTTTTTTTTTTTTTTTTTTTGAGACGGAGCCTCAAGCTATCCTCCTATCCCCATCATTGTTGTTTGGCAGGCCTGGGCTGGGGATTCGAACCCGCCACCTTAGGTGTACATGGCTGGCACCTTAGCCGATTGAGCCACAGGTGCCGAGCCACTAATTTAATCTTTTAATATTTATTATGGAAAAAATTTAAATAGCTAGAAAACGAACAGAATAGAACAATGAAACCCCACTTTCAAGAATCACCAGCCTCTGGACCTCCAACTACTCACCTCTATTCAATTACTGCAGTTCTTCTTAAAATATACGGACATTGTGTAAAAACAAAAAATAACCAAATGAGAAAATTAAAGTCTTTTTACTCAGCGCTCACTACAGCAAAGGAATCAACCACCATCCCTTGCATTTGGCAGAGGCTCAAGGGCAGACAGAGGGGTGGGAAGGCTTCATAGTGGAGAAAAGGGACGACCTCCACTGTGCCCTCATCAGAGGCTGTCAGCCTGAGGGAGCTGGAGGTGACTCTCGAGAAGCAGGCACACTATGGGGATTGATTAGGGGGAAATACTTGGCTTTTTCTGGTTGCCCTAAATTGGAACTGGTGACACAAATTAGGGAAACTTTCAGTTATTAATCAAGACCTTGTCATTTAGGCCCAATTTTTTTTTTTTAAGTCAGGGTCACTCACACTGTATTACCTGGGCTAGATTGCAGTGGAGTCATCATAGCTCAGTACAACCTCCAACCTCTAAGCTCAGATAATCCTCCTGCCTCAGCCTCCCCAGTAGCAGGAACTATAGGCATGCATCACCATGCCCAGCTAAGTTTTATATTTTGGAAGAGATGGGGTCTCAATATATTATATAGACTGGTCCTGAATTCCTGGGCTCAAGCCATCCTCCCACCTTAGCCTCTCAAAGTGCCAGGACTATAGGAGTGAGCCATTGCACCTGGATAGGGCCAATTGTTACAGAAATTATTGTTTACCTTCCTGGATGGCCTAACTAACAGTAGTCTGGCCACTTAGGGTGTTTATCGTAGATAAATGAGTTGATTTCTTGGGCAAGTTGCTCCAAATTATGGGTGAACTTCTTGTTTTTATACATGGTCTAGACTATACAGTTTTGAAGAATGGGAACACCCAGCCAACACATATGCCAAATATGATATAGAACAAAATTCAAGTTACTTTTAATTCCTAAGAGGAAAAAGGAAGCTTAGTAGATATTCAATAAATATTAGCCAAATGAAAGGAGGATGAATGAAAGAATAAGTGAATACAGTAAAAAATCCCAAATCATTGCCAACCTGGGAGGTTGTTGGGAGTGGGGGATAGAAGTGTGTGAATATCCTCATTTCTTAATAGAGGAAAATATAGCTACTGTCTAAATTGATGGAGAAATCGGACTATCCATATTAAAAATTTAGAGTGACTACCAGAAAAATAAAAATAGACTGGGTAGCTTTTAGTGACATAAACATGAAAGCAAAGAAAATTTAATTTGGTCTTCTATTTGAATATTTTTGGAGGGTTTACTAATGTCCCAAGCATTAGTAATACTCTAGGCATTAGAGGTACAATAGCGAACAGGCAAAAATTCCCTAATTTACACCCTTCTGAGGAAAACAGAAAGTAATCCAAATAAGCACATAAGTATAGAACATATTTAGCTGGTGATAAATGATGTGGAAACGTGCAGGCACAGGAGGAAGCAAGTGCCTAAGGCAGTTTGCAACCAGAGGGATGACAAGGCCAGGGAGAGGGAACCAGAAGTGTAAAAGCACAATATTGCGGCTGTGGCTTGGCTGGGGTAGTCAGGGTGAAATGGAGTGATTGAGGCCAAAGAGGCTGAAATGGAGTGATTGAGGCCAAAGAGGAAATAGAGTGGTAGGGTTTACTGACAGACGGGGTCAGGGCTGTGTGGTAGGCAGCCCGGGATGGTCCCCAGGGCCCCCTGGATTCTCATCCTTGGGTAATCCCTCCCCTTCATGTGTAGGCTGGACTCTGACTCACTTCTGAACAATAGAATATGGTGTGAGTGATGAAACATCACTTCCAAGATTAGATTATTAAAAGGCAATGGCTTCTGCCTTAGATGTTCTCACTTTCATTCTCTTGGATCACTCATCTGGGAAAAGCCAACTATTATGTCATGAGGACACTAAACCGTTTATGGAGAGGTCCAGGTTACAAAGAACCAAAGTCTCTGGCCAGCAGCCTGAAAGGAACTGAGACCTATCAAGTTAGTGAGCTGGAACTGATCCTCCCTCAGTCGAGTCTTTCTATGAGACTGCAGCCCCAGCCAACCACGCAACCAAATCCTCATAAGAGATCTTGAGCCAGAAGCTTCAGCTAAGCTGCTCTGGTCTGCAGAAATGATAAGATAATATATGCTGTTATTATAAGATACTTTTTTCAGGGTGATTTATTACACAGCAACAGATAACTAGTACAGGCTATAAAAGAAAAGAGTTACATTGGACTAGAGCAACTGGACAAACGCAATTGCTATTTACTAAAATGGGGAAGAATGTGGAATAAACAGAATGAGGGGGGAAAAATTTAACCTTGAATATGTTGAATTTGTGGTGCTTTTAGATATGTACATATTGCAAGTCAATTAAGCAGTGGGCATATGAGACTGGAGTCTAGGAGGAAAGTCTGGGCTAAAAATACATCTCTGGTAATCATTGATGTGTAATCTGTATTTAAAGCCCTGAAAGTGGATGAGTCGCCAAGGTAAGAAGAGCAGATAGAAGGAGAAGAGGACCTAACACTGAGCCCTGGGGCATAGCGACTTTAGGGGAGGTGAAGGGACTAGCCCATGACAGAGGAGGAAAATCAAGTGGAGAGAGTTTCAGGGAGGAGGGAGCATCAGATGCTGTGGACAGATGACATAAGATACGGACCAGGAGGACTTGACCACTGGCAGCCTTTGATGGGACACTGTGGGGTAGAAGAAAATGTAGTGATTAAAGGGAAGAAGAGAATTTGGATAGTACCCAGGAATCTGAGAGAGGTCAAGAAAGGCTTTTGGTTTTGAAGATGAAAGAAATAACTATGTTTTTTGGTGAAATATCCAGTGAAAAGGGAAAAATTGAGAAAGTAACTGGAGCAATGTCCCTGAATAGACATGAGATGTTGGAGTCAAGCAGGCAAGAGTCTCACCAGGAGCAAAGACAGTCTGTGCAAGCAAATGTAGAGGGGAGTTGGGGCAAACACTTGTAAGTGGGTAGCTGTGCGTGGCCCTTGTGGACATAACTCTCCTCATGGCTGTTTTTTTGTGAAATATGAATATGTATAAAGCAAAGTATATTGTGCCTGTTGAGAGTATGGTACTTCAAGTGAGGAAGAAGTGTTAGGAGACTGGTCTGGAAGTCTAGAAGGAATGAACCAGAGACTAGAGTGTGAACTACAGGCAATGCTGTGAGCCCCTGGAGGTCAGGGATCATAGATTTGAAACCAGCTACATGGTTGTGGGCTTTTCTCTAACTTGTCAGGCTGTGAAGTGCAGACACAGATCAGCAAAAGTAGGTTTAACTAGGCTGGCAACTTTGTCAAGAGCAAGGGCATAGGAAAGAAATGAGGACATAAACAGTGAAGGGGCAATGAAAAATGGATAATCCCACTGGATTTTCAGTACTGGTGGAGAAACTGGGTTACTCATGTATTGCTGGTGGAGTTTAACATGGGTAACAAAGGACAACAATCTGTCAGTTTCTTTAAAAAAGAAAAAACTAAACATAAAACTACCACCCAGCACGGTGGCTCACACCTGTAATCCTAGCACTCTGGGGGACTGAGGTGGGTGGATTGCTTGAGCTTTGGAGCTTGAGACCAGTCTGAGCCAGGATGAGATCCCATCTCAACTAAAAATATAAAAACTAGCCAGGTGTTATGGTGGGTTCCTGTAGTCCCAGCTACTCAGGAAGTTAAGGCATGAGGATCGCTTGAGCCCAAGAGTTGGGTTCACTGTGGGCTATGACCCCATAGCACTCAACCCCAGGGTAACAGAGTGAGACTCCATCTCAATAAAATAGAATAAAATAAACATGCAACTACCATGTGACCCAACAGTTGTTATGCCAGAAAAATGAAACCTTATATTCACACAAGAACATGTTCACAAAAATGTGTAGCCCCTGTATTTGTAATAGCCACAAACTGGAAAGAACCAGGTCTCCCTTATGTGAAATGAATAGTTAAACAAACTTTGGTACATCCACACCCATGAACTACTACTCGGTAGTAATAGGAGCAAACTTGTGATACAGGCAACAACCTGGATGACTCTCCAGAGCATGATGCTGAGTGGTAAAAAACAGTCCCAAAGGTTACAAGTTGGGTGATTCTCCTTGAAATGACAGTAGACGTGGAGACCTGATTCGTGCCTGCCAGGGATTGAGAAAAGGCTGGGGAAGGAAACAGATGTGGCTAGAACCACAGAAGTTGTGTCTCAGCTCGGCGCCTGTGGCTCAATGGGCTGGGGCATCAGCCACGCACACCTAGGGTGGGGGGTTCAAATCCCCAGCCCGGGCCCGCCAAACAACAATGATGGCTGCAACCAAGGAATGGCCGGGTGTTGTGGTGGGCGCCTGTGGTCCTAGCTACTTGGGAGGCGGAGGCAGGAGACTCGCTTGAGCCTAAGAGTTGGAGGTTGCTGTGAGCTGTGATGCCATGACACTCTACCCAGGGGGATAGCTTGAGGCTCCGTCTCAAAAAAAAAAAAAAAAAAGAAGTTGTGTCTCCACTGTGTCAATGCCAAATTCTGGTTCTGATACTGTATTATAGTTTTGTAAAATGTTACCACTGG
>CAUYQV010018932.1:0-45364 GCA_963574575.1 Galagoides demidoff
GATCATATATATATTGATGCCTGTATAGGGTACAATGTGCTGATTTTATATACAATTAGGAATGCTCACATCAAACTAGTTAATATGTCCGTCACCTCATTTACTTAATTATTGTGTTAAGACATTCACCCTCTATACTAATAGCTTTAACATGTACCCTTGCAATATGCGCCATAGGAACGGTCCCACCGTTTACCCTCCTTTGGCAAGGAGGTGGCAAACTACCAGGCGGAAGTAGAAGACGTTAGGCTACTCACCCATCTGGTAGTGAGATGAAACAGCCTTTTTGATGTGTGTGAAGAAGTAAGTAATCAGGAAAGAGATGTTTTGTAAAAAGTTTTCACTACTCCCTCCGGCTTTCCAACCTGATGTTGGTTCTTCCAATACTTCAATGGAATCCATGTACAGTAGAGGTTTACTAAACCAATCGCTACCTACTAGACATACTGAATTTGCTTCTGCTTCACAGATTTCATTGTAAATGATACTAACTGGTCCCCATGGGATACTGAGCACTGGTAGTAATAAAGTATGGTCTACTACAGGCACATAGTTCTTATTTTTCTAGTTATAACGTATGCTTGTAGAGGGCCAGTTCCACCTCCCCCGACCACAGCTTGTGAATGCTAATTTTTCTCATTCTCATTCTGTGACATACATTAATTGATGAACTAGGAGCATGATGGAAAATAAACTTATTGAGCACTGGGAAAATCTCAGGGGGTTACGTTGAAAGAAATATTTGAATTCAGTAAGCCCAAGTGAACAGAAAAATAAAAATAGGAACTTAACCAAATTTTGCATGCAGATTATTTTAGATGTCATTTTCAGCTTTCATTCATTTAGTCCAAAGGGAATTGGGAATTATAAATATTACATTGGAGCTATATGTTCATACATGCTACAAAATCCTTATCAAAGAATTTAAACTCAAAGATGTTGCTGTAGTGTTACATACATTAGGAGATAGGTGAATGTGTGTTTTTATATACGTTTTTAAGTTGAACCAAAATGCTCAACATTTGTGTGTGTGTATATTTTTATCATTACGTGTTTTAACCAGTATTTTCCATGTATATTTCAACTTCTGGCCCCAATTATGCTGGATCAGAGAGCTTTGTCATAATGCCTAAGGGGATTATTTTAGTAAAACATCTTTACCTACTGGGATTTCAGGAGATTGTTGTTCGAGACCTTCGTGCTAGAATGTAGATTTCGAACTGTGACCCAAGTAGTAATTTCTAGCCTTGTATTGCTTTTATATAAATGTTGTTTTAAAATTTATGCTGTGTAGAAAATAAAATGCTATTTGTAAGGTTTTAGGTTTGATATTTTACTTGTCGTTAACGTCTGTAAAATTATTTGTGGCTGTTCTTTAACGTCTTTTGAAAGTTTGATCATTTCATCCATTCATTACATTGGCTTTATTAAGCTCACCATCTCCTGACCACAAAGGAGGCATCCTATTAATATTTTTCTCTTATCAAGTTAGATGTTTTCTTACAGGAGAGATGTTCCATTTTATAACAGTCCCATCTAGCCCCAAGTGTGACTGATTACAGCATATATCAACAGTTTCTGTATCGCGAGCACAATAAAACTATTCATTGTAAGTTCAAATTGCATTATTCTAAGGAGCTGTCACTTATGATAGACGTTAAGGCGACTTCAATTTAATTTGTTGATATTTTCTTTCATATGCCACAGATAGCCTATCTGAAGATCATTTTGCATTGTGGAGAGGCTCATAGAAACGTGGCAAATCTGTCAAAGACGTGCGGCATTGTTTGTTTTGCTCATCCCAGCAGTTGTTTCAAGCAGGTCAATTGGAATTCACTGATTGGTTTTGAAGCTTTGTCTGGTTTCTTGTCTGTAGCTCTCTGCTCTTCTCAAACGCTTTCTGTCTCTTCTCTATGACTGGCATGTGTTCTTTATAATTTCAATCCCTGCCCAGCTATTTTCTTATTAGAAAAACGCAGAGGTGCTTTTAAGCTTGAATAGATCTTGAGGAAAAAAAAAAGAAAAAGAAAACTTTAGCTTCTTTGTAGCTTGGCAGTTTTTCATGTGAAACTATGAAAGTATTCATTTGAATTTTGACTGCCGGAGACCCACCTCTCATTATGGATTCTTGAAAAAAAAAATGACTTAGCCATCTTACTTGCTTATAAATTAGTGGCAGAATTACTTCAAATGTGTTATGTAAAGATTACGAAGCTGAAAATAATACCGCATTTTCTCAGCAAGAATGAATGACCTTCAATATTGATGCCATTGTCTCCTAACAACCACGGAGGCATGAGATTTTGACCCCAATATTGAAGGTCTAATATATTCTAAGTTCTTGTGTTCATTTTCTTTTTTTTTTATTTTTCATTTTTATATTTTAAAAGTTGAGTTATATTCGTAGAACACAAAATTCACCATTTTAAATGAACTGCACACTTTAGTGGTTTTTCGTCTACTTACTGTGGTGTACACCCATTGCCTTTTTATTCCCAGACTGTTTTCATCATCCCCAGAAGAAACTCCGTACCTGTTAGCAGTGAGTCCCAATTTGCCCTTCCCTCTAACCCCTGTCAAACACAAATCTGTCTCTGTGCATTTCCCTGTTCTGGACATTTCATACAAATGCAGACATACAACGTGGGAGCTTTTGTGCTTGGCTTTTTTCATTTAACATCATGTTTTCAAGGTTGATCCATTTTGTAGCAGGAAGCAGGACTTTATTCCTTTTTAGGCTGAAAAGTATTTCACTGTGTAGATGTACTGCAGTTTGTGTATTTATCCCTCAGTACAAAGACCTTTGGGTTGTTTCTACTTTTTGCCTATTACGAATAATTTTACTTTGACGATTTGTGTACATGTTTTTTTATGTGAAGATATATGTGTTTGATTCCCTTGGGTTTTCTTGGTAATTGATATTCTTCCCCTCCCCCGCCCCTCCGATATTTTATTGTGCCAGTCATTTCATTGTTGGCCTCAAGGTCATTTCGCTCACCCCTCTCTGCTTTGCTCTGCACATTTCCCAAGCTCCTGTGGCCTTTGCTTCTGTGGACTTGGTTTAGTGGTGGCTCTGGTGGGAGCCTGGAGGATGGGAGCAGGGCGGAGGCCAGGAGGTTCTCCCCACTCCCTTGCCCACTCGTGCCGTCTAAAGTGAGGCCGTGTCTCCTGCGGCAGTGGCTCTGTCTTAACAGCTCTTGTTGTTTCTCCTCTGTGAGCAAGTGGGCTATGTGGCAAACAGCCGTGAGGGGAGGGGAAGTTTTAATTAAACCAAACATGACAAGGGACAGCTAGGTTTCCAATAATTTATATCAGGCCTTAAAATGGGCACCATGGCAATAATTATATTCGACATGTTTGTGACAGCCTCTAGGCTCCTGAGCGTGTCTCAGTAACGCAATGATCTCAAGGTGATTTCAACCAGGGCTTGATGCAAGGTAACAACATTGTACCCAGGTTTCCCTGTAGCATGTTTAAGGTAATACAAATCACCAGAGCCATTTCTGATTTTATTTTCTACTAAATGACCCCTACTTTTTTAAAAAAAGCTACCTCCGTATGCATCATTACGTACGTACCTTTTCTTTCAAAGAGGAAGAGAATGTTTCAGTGCCCTGGTTCCTCCTCTCTCATCTCCTCTTTCTCCCTCCCTCTCTTCTTCCTTCTCCTCCTCCCCGATCACTTTCTGTCTTTCGCTCTTCCTTCCTTCTTTCCGTTCCTTTCCTCTTTCCTTCCTTTTGCTTAGATATGTCTTTGATCTTCTCCATCATTGGTCAGCCTAGTAACTAATATTAAAAAGTAAAAGGGGCTGTGTTCTTAGGGAAAAGAACATAGTGCTTCACTTCTTAATTCACGTAAAGCAAGCGATTAACTTTGTGGTAATTTGTCAGAAGTTTCTAAAATATAAAATAATTTTTATATAATTACTAATACATCTAAACTCTAGACAAGTACTATTAAAGTTTTTCTTTTTTTCCTGGAGTTATAGAATATAATCTTAAAATAAGATACTTTATTAAGGCTGTAATAACCCCCAAATAATGTTACTAACAGCTACGTGTACGGTTGTATGTGGGCATATGATCATCCACATGTATTTGTGTTGTTCAAATTAGGTTCTTTTAAAAGATCTGTTAGGAGTTTTTGATGTTTGAAGAGCATATGGGAGGTCTGTAATTTAAATTTAACAGCTTCTCCTTCATTTCTCCCTCCTTTTCATTCTTTACATGGCAATAATTATTAAATATAATCTATGTACCAGATAGTGTCCTAAATAAGTCCTGGAAATTCAGACATGGAAAAGAAAGACAATACCCTTCTCATCTAGCAGGGGAAATAGATGATTTCTTTTTCTTTTTCTTTTTTTTTTTTTTTTTTGAGACAGAGCCTCAAGCTATCCCCCTGGGTAAAGTACTGCGACATCACAACTTACAGCAACCTCCAACTCCTGGGCTCAAGCGATTCTCTGGCCTCCCAAGTAGCTGGGACCACAGGCAGCCACTCCAACGCCCGGCTATTTTTTGGTTGCAGCTGTCATTGTTTTGGTGGGCCCTGGCTGGATTCGAACCCACCACCTTAGGTGTATATGGCTGGTACCTTAGCCACTTGAGCCACAGACGCCGAGCCAGAAATAGATGATTTCATCCTAACCAGCAGGCACTGCCTCATCTCATATACCAGTAAAGTTAAAATGAAATTTTTATGTTATTCTAAATATTTGTCATCATTGGCAGATGACCTTTTGGGCAAAAATTAAAATTATTAAAAATGAAATTTTGTACAGATATTTTAGGAAGTAATTATGTGAAGATAATTTCTTAAGTACTTCTTAAAGTCAAAAGAACTCAGAATATAATTTAGTGATGATTATGAACAATATATTTTTTCAAGATACTACTTTTTGAGACTTTTTATTTGCTTGATTATTTATTCTGGCGATATTTTAAGTATTTATTTCTAAATCCAAAGTGTTGACCTAAAACTCTCGAGGTATATTTCTGGAGAATCTGTAATTGATTTAAATGATACATGAGACATTTTTTTTTGTCAAACTGAACTGAGCTAGAAAAAAAATCTCTTAGAATAGCTGCATTTAGGTTTTAATGAAACTGGGCAGAAAGGAGACTAAAGTGAATTTCCTTTTTAGTCTTTTAAATGAAAAAGTGCATCATTTGTCCTCTATATCTTATTCATCATCAGTCATAGCCAAGCATTCATTCCCACGAGAGAGATAATGGAGTCAGGGAGCAGAGCGGAGTGGAAGATTGTCATTCAGTACAGATGAGCTTTAGTCATATTCTTATCAGGAAAAATTGGGTTGCAAAACCTTAAGATTTGGAATTAAGTTGCCATAGATATATTTAATTAAAAGTAGATTGCCTTCACCTTTCTTTGAGTTAGAAATAGTTTTAAAATCTTAAATTAAATTTACAGTTAGTCTGTACTTAACTTGTATTCAGAACTTGCCTTTAATAGAGATTCTTTATAAAGTTTAGCCCCCAAAAGGTACGTTTTAATTGAATTATTACAGTGAACATATAAAGTTTCTGAAAGAATTTTATAACCTCACCTATAGGTTTATTTTTAAAATAGGGTTTACTTTTTTCCTTTTGGAGAAAGTAATTAAACTTGGCAAACCAAACTAAAAAACTAAGAACAAGAAGGGCGGTTTCATCCTCAATTCCTCTAACACCTCATTAATAAAATTATTCATTATAGTATTTTAATGTTATCACCTGATGGGTTGAGTTCTTGTTCATAATATTGTCCAATGGATATTACTCTTATTGAAGTAGATGAAGTTGAGTTCTTATTCATAATATTGTCCAATGGATATTACTCTTATTAAAGTAGAAAAGCAAAACATAAATGAGACTACATATGGTGCACATCCGATGACCTGATTACAAACTTGGCTGTTACAGAATCAGTTTTCGGTCCATTTGAAAAAATTAGAATGTTATGAACTTATTCTGTGACCTTTCTAATTGTGCATCTTGACCAGAGGCAGTTAGAGAAAAAAAATATGGCAGATACAGAAAGATGTGTATGTGTAGTGAACGACCATTTCTCACCAAACCTGCCTCCAGCCCTGGGTCTGTATCCCCTAGTTTCAGCACGTGGAGTTCCTTGTTTACAGCAGATACTGGGTTTGGAATGTGTGGGCCATGCCAGTTTTCCCACCTCAGAAAAGCCTGAGGAGTCAAGCTGGGTGATGAGCCTGCACCGATTGCTGCTCTATCTGTGACTCCTGGCTCCTTGTCAATCCTCTTCTCTAAGGATTATACATCAGAAGTGGGTTTTTGTCCTTTACTGGCTTACTTTCTCCTAAGATCACTAATATGAGCAGTAATATTAGTTTAGATGCTTTATCCAACTTCAGAATGGAAACTTTATTATTATTTTTTTAATGGGTAGGACATGCTGACTAGTACAAAAGTATCTCAGGTTAATTGTACATATTAAATCAAAATGAACTCTGTCAAAAGCTAAGCCTATTCACTATAATTTTCATTTCATTTTTCAGGGAAAATCTTCTATAGAAAGTAGTCCCTATTTGTTCTCTTTTTTTCCTCCTCTCCACAGGGTGAGGAATCACAAACTGAAATCTTCTGTAAATACACCATCATTACCCAGAAGGAAATTGCAACATTTTAGTGTTGTTAATCTTTTCTCAATGAAGATGGAGATTCATTCACTCTCAGAGGCTTAGTAGGAAAGCATGTCATGTTAGGCATACAGAAATTTGGCATTCATCATTGTTGCAAGCAGATGGATTATCCTCATCTGAACTTTGTTTTGTTTTAAACCTTTATCATCAGTGTGTAGGAAGAACTTTCTATACACAATGCCCTATAGGAAGTAAGATCAATTTTGAAAACTTGTATGCCAGAGATTTTAGCATAGTTCCTAGTACGTGGTGTATTCACAGTAAATGTCTCTTCAATAATTCATTTTTGCTTTTGTCTAGCAAAAGCAAAATTTAAACAGATATTGTGAAAGTTATCATCTATCTTGTTAAAGCATTCCCCTTCTGGGTTATCTTCAGAGGGTATTGACCTTGCTAGGTTCATCGGTGGTGACATCTTAAATTAAAAGCATGCTAAAGGTTTTCCATGTAGTAAGTGAACTGGGAAAGCCCCCTCTTATGTTTCTTCAAGATAAACTATTTCCTTATAATGGAATTTGGGTTTCTCCTTTCACCAATTATTTTCATCCATTATTTTTTCCTAGACATTAGAATAGTGTTAGTAGAGGGGTGAACAGTGAAAGGTGCACATTTAGAGGTGTAGGATGATGAGGAAGTGGGGAAGGCCTACAAAAAGAAACAGCATTAGGGAAATGAGCAGGTGTCCCAGCATGAAGCAGAAAGAGGAGGGGGGTTTTCAGGGAAGAGATTGATACGTTTAAAATGTAGTTCACACTTACGATGCAATAAATACTCGACACAGATTGTTTGGAAGGTGATATTATTGTCCTCATTTTCCAGGTGAGCAAATTGAGTCTTAGAGTGTGGAACTCATACTTGACCATTGACAGAGCCAAAATTGCCTTCAAGGAATTTTCACTCTGTTCTGTAAGCACTGAGGACCATGAGCTCTAAGGGAAGTGAGTTCCACCGGCAGATTCTCTGCAGTTCTAAATCTGCCCTTTACCAAGAAGTATTCCTTAATAGTAGATTGTTTTCAGTATTTTCCAGACATGAAGATTCAAATTCAAGAAGGTATGTAACATTTCTAAAGTCACAAATCTATCTAGTAAATAGCAGCTGCAAGTTTTAACTACAGGTATTTATTCTATTAAGGCCCTGTTTACCAAGGACATCCCTATTTTGTACTTTTGTGTGATATGTAACTCCTAAGATGTACATCTCAAGTTTAGAAGCTGATTTATGCTTTCAGGCTAATTTTATATTCTATGCAATAAGACATCAGTGTATATATTTAATATAATAGATTTATGCATAATAGAATATTTCATAATTCTTTAACTTTGACTTGTGAGACAATAAAATTTGAAGAAGTGGTCTTACTTGACAGAAGACTCACATACATGTTTAATTTCTTTTCCTTCTTCATCTATAGTCTCTGAAGAATTCAAATTTATCTCGTTAAGACATTTGTTTTTAACTTTGGCTGCCATGTTTCAAATTCATATTTACTTGGCCTTATCTACTGCACACAGTTTCACTGGATTATTTGTATTACAAGAACTTGGCCTTTTAAGGCGATTTCAAAACTAACCTTGAAGGAAGCATCAAGAAATTTATTTGCTTATTGAGTAACATGACCTGATGATGAACCGAATAATGTGGGCTGATGGTAGGTAGGAATCAATAATGTTATGTTAGCATATAAGGTCCAGTGTGATCTCATTTATTTGAAAACATACATAAGCATACCCAGTATGTAAAAATTTGTGTTGCTATAAGTGAAAATAACTATAGAGGAGCATATGTATGAGTACACATGTGCACATTGAAGTCAGTATTAAAGAAGGAGCCACTTGGCTTATGATCTTATCTCAGGAAGAGAAGAGTTTTTCTGTAGGCAATTGAGTTGTGTTGGTAGGACTAAATCACTCTTCCAGACAAAACTTGTAATATGTATCCAGGAAAAAATGTAGCAAGACAGTAAAAGAGAATCACAAATAAGATAACAGGATAATAAAGAGAAAAATAGGGAACTAATACAGTGAATAAAAATAAAATAGGAAGACTTTAAAGAGAGTCACGAATGGCTTGCATGGTTAAGTTTTTTTTTTTTTTTTTAAACAGGGTTTATGGCATTTTAAGTTACATCTCACAGTTATGCTCCTGTTGAGGACTGGTTGGCAGTATTCTTTCTGTTAGGATAAATGCTACTGATAATGCAATGATTGATTAGCAGAATGTCTAGTGCATACTTTATGCTGTAAAAAATTCGCTACTGTAGCTTTAAACATGAGCATTCCATGTAACATAAAATAATGAGTAGTGCTGGTAACTACTTAGTGCACAGAGCTTGATGTCTGTTGTGTGTCTGCTCCGGTATTGGAGCTGAGGGACACCTCTCTTACTACTTTTTGGTTGCTATTCTGTATGTAGCTGCCTCTGTGTATTTGACGGATAGTGCAACAACTGAGGTAGTTTGTTCATTTTACTGGAAACCTTAATAAGAGGAATTTAGAGAAAAACTATGCACACACAGGGTTAGGACTGAGGGGATGTATGCGTGACCATGGGTGGTGTTGAATGTCCTCGCTGGTGTCAGAAAAGGTAAGCCCCCATAGTCCCAGGGAAGACAGCAGTCACCGTAGCTTGGAGATGTCACTGTACTCAGGGCCAGATATAGAGAAGGCAAACAGTTCTCTGTCTTGAGAGTATTGGATTTACAACATTTTTGTGATGCACATATGACAATGGTCAAGAAGCTGGAAGAAACTTAGTATGTATAAAAGGTGGTGGGGTGGCCCGGCCGTCTGGTGATACGGTACTGTGTGTGAAAGGATAAGGCCGAGCCTCGCAGGCTGGGTTAGACTGTTAAAAATGACAAGAATGTTTTAATGACTTTGTTTCAAATTTAACAGTTTTGAATCTAATCAGCAGTATAAGAAAAACATGACTATTCATTTTTTTTGACTTTAAATAAATGGCTATTAAATTAGAAGCCAGAAAACATGATAATCAGAGGTGGTTTAAATGTTCTTTATTTTCGTGGAATTGCCTTAATGGCAGTCAGATTTATTCTTGATCATATTAAGCTTCCATATAATTTGCCAGTATTTTCGTGAAATTGGGTTTCTGATTTCTGAAATGGGAGTGGGAAAAGATGTGAAAATTGATGGCCTCCAGCTTTTTAAAATCCAAATTGAAACTTGTACTACAAAGAGAGAATTTTAACCTGAGAGTTTAGGCCTATATCAGCATGACATAGAGTAGCAATTGAAGTTTTCTGACACCCTACAGATCTAATAAACACATCGGTTCATTTAAAAATGATTCAATTTTCTTGAATTTTGGATTTCAGAAAAGAAAGGAACATAGCCTAATGACTTGTGTCCTATAGGTGTTATAAATGTAGACATCACATACAGAGATCTGTTTTAGATGCTGCTACTGGTCAGATGTGGATAATTAGGCATTTTGTGAATCTTGAGATTAATAGCCTATTGAGCATTTTAAACGATCCCTTTTTTGAGCGGTGATATTTAATATATTTAGTGTGCGTAGTTTATATATAATAATTTCATATAGAATTTATATATAGTATTAGTTATATGTACTATATATAGTCTTTTTGGAGTGTAGGAAATAGAGAAAATTAAGGTCTATCTTAAAATAAAAGTAAATATATTCATTCCACTCAATTTTTAATAATTATTATAATTTTTCTTTTAATGCTATGTCTACATAAGTGAAGATTAAAAAAAAAACTACCTAATTTTTTGTGCTTTTTAATCAATTGTATTATTTGCTAAAAATAGAGATAACTTTTATAATCTTAGTGTGTAATGGAGTTTTAATAAAAGAATGCTATTGATGTTCACTTGCAAAAGTTAAAAGAAAGGCCTCTTTTTTGGTTAATTCTGTTCTTTATTAAATTTTCAGTTGCCAAGTTAGCTTACTATTGATTTGGCATAAAAAGTTGAAAATTCATTCTTTCAGTAAAGACTTGGTGAGTCTTTATTATGTGTAAGGTTTTGTACTATGCTTTGAAGTACAAAGTGAATAAACCTTGATTTCCTACCTTCAAAAAGCTCTTGGTCAAAGCAGGGAAAAACAAATAAATATAGACAGATGCCGTGAGTGGCACTGTAGATGTAGGTTTAGATGACTTCTGGGGAGTTTGGAGGGATGCTTATCACTCTAGTTGGTGCACAAGTCAGCTATCGCCCCTGCAGTGCCATGTGACTCGCTGTTCACATACTCCGTGTGTAATAATAGTAAGTATTTTTTATCACTCATTCATCTTTGAATTTGCCTGAGTGGCACTGCTTTTGAGAGGTCATGATATGCTTAGGGAAGGTGATGGAGTAACAGTTAAGATGTTTTTGGTAGGGATGCAGCTGTTAGTGAACAACAGGAGGCACGGAGTTGGAAAACATTATCAATCTCTATTATGTAAAAGGTCTATGAAGTTCACTCTAGCAGTGTTTTCCTGATTACAGAGACTGCAGACTGAATGAGATGCAGAGACCTACAATATTTTGTGGTACTCCAAAATTTTGTGGCTACCCCAGACCTTTGCTCGCTTTTTGAATGTCTCATCTCTTTTGAACTTTGAGTTTCCATCATGCTTACTCTGTAAATCAGTAATGTTGGGCACATCGCATCGTCTAATTTCTCTGCTTGGCACATCCCGTGGGTACCAGGAGGAAAATCCCACAGCTACAAAGTGCTGCTTCTACAGGATCGTGGCCATCAACATTCCATAGAAATCAAGGAAGACTCACCCTTTCTTACTTTCTTCACCATAGCCATTTTAGTTTCGCCACTCCCTTCAGCATCCCTTACTTTATTACCCCCTTACTCTCCATTCACATAGGACTTGCCCTGACTTCTTAGAGAAAATAGAAGCCAGCAGAAAGGACAATTTTCAACTTCTAAATCGTTTTCCTAAAAGATCGCTTTGTCCGTATTTGTCCTCTCCAAGTGCTTTTGAATGTTAATAGAAGAAATCGATGTCACCAATCCCGACTTTGAATCTCGTTTGCTTCTCTTGCTTCCTCAACGTTGTAAATCTACCTATTTACTTTCTCTTCCTCCTGTCAGCCTCTCCCTCTGTTGCTTCCTCTATCTCTTCATGAAACTTGCTGTAACTCTCCTTCTTTAAATATATGGGAAAATGAAAAACAGTCCCTCTCTTAATTCTCTGTCAGATTTCTAGGATGAAATTGTAGGCCGTTGGTTACCAAACCTGTGTGCGCATAGCAAAAAATAGGAGCTCTACAGAAGTCAGATCTACCCCTAGGTCTAATTCAGGAATCTGGGGTGGTGTCTATTGTTTTTTTAACTTTCCAAAGTAGCCAAGTTGAGGCTCAGTGGGTACAGTGCCAGCCACATACACCAAAGCTGGTGAGTTCGAGCCCAGCCCAGGCCTGCTAAACAATGACAACTGCATCCAAAAAATAGCTGGGCATTGTGGTGGGCACCTGTAGTCCCAGCTAGTTGGGAAGCTGAGGCAAGAGTATTGCTTAAGCACAATAATTTGAGGTTTCTGTGAGCTGTGACACCATGGCACTCTACTGAGAGCAACATAGTGAAACTCTGTTTTAAAAAGAAAAAAAGAAAAAGTAGCCAGGTTTGGGAACTACTGTAGTAAATGAATGCTATGGGTGATGCTGACCATGTAGTATGTGATAAAAGGTTATAAAATTGTGATTAAAAAATGTTTATGGAGGGGGTGGCACCTGTGGTTCAAAGGAGTAGGACGGCACAGGCCCCATATACCAGACGTGGTGGGTTCAAACCTGGCCCCGGCCAAAAAGAAAAAAGAAAAAAAAAACTGCAGAAAGAAAAAAAATTGTTATGGATATACTTTTACTATATACTTTATATTATATAATCATATATGTGCGTGTAAATACTGTGTAGTAGAAAAATGAAAAGATTTTATACTAAGGCATTTCTAATGTAGAGAGGGATGGGGTTTAATGTCTTGAAAAAAGTTATCTTTATTTTATTCTACACAGAACATACATATCTTTGGTAATAAGAAACAAAAATAGTGGTACACAGTAGAACCCTCATGCACTTGCATTTTCAATTAAACTTGACCTTCCCTCAATATTGATATCTTTCCTTACTTGATCTTTCTGCAGTAACAGATGCTATTGACTATTTCCAGTTTCTTAAAATTCTTTTCTCTGTTACTTCTGTATTATCTATCCTGTTTAAGGAACCACCCAAGTGAGAAATTACTTCTCTCTGCTATCCCTAATAACCAAACATTCTTCTTATCAAATTTAACTCTGAAATAACTTTCGACTGTGCAGCGTTTTTTCATCCCCATTTCACTGTTGGAGTTTTAGAGAGCCCGAGAAGGGTGTCGCTGAAGCCCAAGGAGGAGTGATGGGGAGTGCCAGGGCCACAGAAAACTTATGCAAATAGAAGTTTGAAGAGGATAGTTGGGATTGGCAATTTGGAGGTCCCAGATGACCTTTGCAAGAGTATTTCAGAATTATTTTAGCAGTTAAAGATACGTGAGGAGGTAGAAACAGGAGTTAGGAAATTGAGCTACAATGGCAGGAAAACTGGAGGGTGATTTGAATCAAAAGAGAGGTTTTCATCATTCTTAGTGATGTTTTTCAGCAAATATACACCAATTTATCATACTTTAATGCTGAGACTAAAGACCCTGAAAAGAGGGTGGCACCTGTAGCTCAAGGAGTAGGGCGCCAGACCCATATACTGAGGGTGATGGGTTGAAACCAGCCCCGGCCAAACTGCAATAAAAAGATAGCTGGGCTTTGTGGTGGGTGCCTGTAGTCCCAGCTACTCAGGAGGCTGAGGCAAGAGAATCACCTATGTCCAAGGTTGCTGTGAGCTGTGATGCCATGGCGCTCTACAGAGGGTGACAAAGTGAGACTCTGTCTCAAAAAAACAAGCCTGAAAAGAGAGAAACTGAAAACATCGAAACATTGGAAACCAATTGAAAGAAGGTGAATGGAATCAAGGCATTCACTTTGAATGAGAGAAAAACCTTCTCTCCCTCATAGACTATAGTGAAAGAGGTAAAGATGGCCCCTCCAGTAAGTCAGCGGGGGTGAAAGTAGAAAGCTGAGAGGGTTCTTGTCTGATGGTTCCATTTTTCTGTGAATTGGAAAACTGCCTTCTGCCCCAAGGAAGAGAGTATGTGAACTTATCTCTCTGGAGGTCTTGGAAACTATTTGGTTAAGGCAGTTTGGTTTAATCTTGCACCCTCTCTCTTTCTCATTCTTTCTCTCTCTGTGTCTTACTGTCACTCTCTTTTGCTTTTGTTGTCATCCACCCTAAGGCCATACACCAAGGTTAATGCCAGACATGTTTTAAGCATTAACAGACACTTATTGGCATTTAATGTTGAGCAGCCTGAATCCCATGCTCTATCACTGACCTGTCTAGGAATGGTGAATTTTCCTAGTAGTGTGGTTGAAGGAGCCCTGTGGGTTTTTTTTTGTTGTTGTTGTTGTTGTTGTTGCTGTTATTGTTGTTTGTTTGCTTGGTTTTGAGTCTCACTCTGTCACCTGGACTAAGTGCTGTGGCCTTAGCCCAACTCACACCAACCCCAAACTCTTGGCATTAAGTAGTCTTCCTGCGTTAGCCTCCCGTGTAGCTAGAACTACAGGTGTATTCTACCTCCTTGCTAATTTTTCTATTTTTAGTACAGACAGTGGCTCCCTTTGCTCAGGCTGGTTTTGAACTCTCACCTCATGTGATCCTTCCTTCTCTCCCCCTCAGAGTACTAGGATTATAGGCAAAAGCTACCCCAGTGGAACTCTGTGTTTTCACAGACTTATGTGGCCCTTTCTCTGGTGTTGCTGCCATATATCTGTCTAATATTTTTAAGGTTTGGGAACACATAATGCTGAGCTTTCCTATGGAAAACAAAAATCCACATGCAGAATTTGTTGCTGAAGGCGTAAGATCCCTGAAGAATAGCTATAATTGATAGTGCAATCCCATCAATTTGGGAGGCCAAGGAGGGTGGATTGCTTGAGTTCAGGAGTTTGAGCCCAATCCGAACAAAAGTGATACAGTGTCTCTAAAAATAACTGGGCATTGTGGTGGGTTTCTGTAGTCCCAGCTACCCAGGAGACTGAGGCAAGAGGATTGCTTAAGAGTTTGAGGTTGTTGTGAGCTATGATGCCATGGGAATCTACTGAGGGTGACTGAGTGAGACTCTGTCTCAAAAAAAAAAAAAAGCAAAAAAACCCAACAAAACAAAAAGAAAAGGTAGTGCAAACACAAAGTTTCATTAAGAACCTGCTATACACTGAATATATTGCCCCCAAATTCATATTTTGAAGCCTTCATCAACAATGTGATGGTATTTGGAGATAGCACTTTTGATAGGTAATTAGGTCATGAGAGGAGTTCCCTTATGAATGGGATTAGCGACCTTATAAGAAGAGATAAATGAGATGATTTCTCTCTTGGCTGTGAGAATACAACACGAAGACAGCCCTCTGAAGCTGGGAGGAGAGACCTCATCAAGAGCCTGACCATGCAGCAACCATGATGTTAGACTTCCAGACTCCAGACCTGTGAGAGAGAAATGTTTATTGTTTAAGTGATCCGGTCTCTGGTTGTTTGTTATGCAGCCTGTGTTGACCAAAACAGATACTATCGATGTCTCTAATGTAGACAGATGCTGGACTGGATCTAGACATCTTTACATACGCCATAGAACATAAGAGCATACACAGATAGAAGCAGGAGTCAGACAGACATGAGTCAACACTGGCTCTGGGATTTTGGCCTGGTTATTCTCTTTCTTTGAGCCCATTTCTTCATCAAATAAAACTTGTAATACTTTATAGGACGTTGGAGGTAATTGAATTGGATATTGAATGTCAAGCACTAAGCACCATCTGTGACTGCTGCTGCTACCGTGACTGTCACCAAGTCAGCCATTTATTTTTGTTATTGTAATGATTGGATTACTTTTTCTATCACAGTAAGACTCTTTATTCCTGTATCATTAGTTTTGAGAAGCCTCTGCTCAAATCATTTTCTTTGAACGGCAATGTATTGTTTGATATAAAGTTGCTCACAACTCCCTTTCCTTAAATGTATTTGAAATACATTGGATAATGAAAGGCAATTCCATCTTCATATCTCTGTCAGATTTCTGGAATGATATCGCAGACCAAATTCAAGTGTCCATAGCAAAAATTTAGGGAGTTTTAGAAAAGTTTTAGATTTTTTTGCCCCATAGGACTCTACAGAGTCCAAGATATCCTAAGTTCTTACATTGTTATCATTAGCTTGACATGCTTGTGTTGGTAATCACTTACAATGCTACTGCTAACATGGGCTCCAGAGGAGAAGAGACCTATTTCTGTCTGCTTAAAAGCCTCCTTCTGTCTATTTTTATTTATTTATTTTAGCTTCTAACATGGTCATATTGTTCTACCTCTGCAAAGCTTTGAAACTTTTAATCATTTTCTTTTCAAAGAGTCTTCAGCTATCCAACTTGACTCTTTATTCTACTTATTGAACCAGCTATCTTTTCAGCATTAAATTTTTATGTGTCTCCCTATGTGGTCTTTTCCTTTACAATACCTGCAAAAGAACCTGATTTTAGTCTAGTGCAAAAGCTCAATAGAAGTGATTGAATAAAGGCTACTTGACTTTTAAAAACTTTTTTTTTTTCTTCAAGACAGAGTCTCATTTCCTTACCTTGGGTAGAGTTCCGTGGCGTTATCATAGCTCACAGCAACCTCAAACTGTTGGGCTTAAATAATCTCCCTGGCTCAGCCTCTTGAGTAGCTGGGACTATAGGCACCTACCACAATGCCTGGCTAGTTTTTCTATTTTTTGTAGAGATGGACTCTCACTCTTGGAGGCTTGTCTCTGGGAATTAAGAAATTCACCTGCCTCAGTCTCCTGGAGTGCTAGGATTAAAGATGTGAGCCACCATGCTCGGCAAAAACTGTTTATTTTTTAATAGCTTTATTGAAATATAAATCACGTAGCATATAGCTTACCCACTTAAACTGTATAATTGGATGGTTTTTGGTATATTCAAAGAGTTGTGCAACCATTATCACAGTTCATTTGAGAATATTTTTATCACCTCAAAGGAAAGCCCCTGCCTTTAGCTGTCATCCTACAATTTCTCAGCTCTAGGAAACCCCTACTCTGCTTTGAGTATAAGTTTACCTGTTCCCAGTACTTCCTATAATGGTTCTCTGTGTGTTCTTTTGTGACCGGTTCTTTCCCTTAGCATATTGTTTGCAAGTTTCTGTGTTGTACCATATTATTAGTACTTCATTCCTTTTTATGGCCAAATAATATTCCCTTGTATAATATGAACATGCATTTTGTTTATCCATTTATTACTTGATGGGCATTTAGCTTGTTTTTACCTTTGAGTTATTACTAGTGCTTCTATGAATATTTCTATGCAAGTTTTTGTGTGGACATATGTTTGTTTCAGTTGGGTATGTAAGTAGGTGTGGAAGTTCTGAGTCTACTAGTAACTCTCTCTGGCTTTTGAGGAACGTAAGACTCTTCCAAAGTGGTTGCACTGTGTTACCTTCCTGCTAGTAGTGTATGAAGTTTCCAGTTTCTCCACATCTTCACTAACACTTGTTATCCATCTTTTGAGTGTAGCTATCCTTGTGTGCCCAAAGTAGTATTATCTCTCTGTTTTTCTGATTTACCTTATCCTAATGACCAATGATACTGAACAGCCTTTCCTGTACTTAACGGGTGTTTCTATATCTTAGTTGAAATGTCCATTCAGATCCTTTGCTCATTTTAAAACTTGCTTTATCTTTTTATAATAGAGTTATAAATGTTCTTTATATAGTCTAGATTCAAGTCCCTTATTTGATATATAATTTGCAACTATTTTCTGTGTGTTTTCTCCACTTTTTTGATAGTGTCTGTGACATAAAGCATTTTGAAGTTTTGAAGACCCTTGATCTGTTAGTTTTACTTTTTTTACTTATACTTTTGGTATCATATCAAAAGGCTGAGGACACAAAGATTTGGCCTCTGTTTTTCTGTTTTATAGTTTTAGCTCCAACATTTAGCTTTCTGAAACATTTTGAGTTAGTTTCATATATGTTTTTATATAGGAATCCAAATTTATTCCTTTGTATATGGAGATCCGGTTGTCTCAGAACTGTTGGTTGAAAAGGCTATTGTTTTCTCTGTTGAATGGTCTTAGTTATTTCTTGAAAATGAATTTTGATCATTGGCTTATTATTGTTAAATTTATCAGATATAATGTTAACTATTATATATTATTTAACATGATCATTTCTTGGCCTTTTGGCTAAGATCAGTTATAATAACATTATGTAAAATAATATTAGAAAACATTATTTTAACTTCATTGGTATATTTTTTTAAGTGTCCATAGGGTTTCAGAGGGAGAGCCACACAACTGCTTTTCGGGTTACTATAAGCTCCTTCTATGATCCCCTACCATGGATTGGTTCAGGAAGAATATCTTAAGGTGGAAGACTGTGTTTTGGGGAATAAGGGGGGGATTCTAAACTTTATATCCATGCAGAAGGCAAGGAAGTTGAAGTGGGTTAAGTTGCAAACGACAGGGATGTGGCATTTACCAGGGAACTGCAGTGTGTGCCTTGTCTAAGGAGAGTCCCCTATTGGACTGCACGTGTTTGTTGATGTGGAGAGGGACATGTTAGTGTCCCAGTCAGGGAAAACACTCATGAGAGCCATTTTGGCCCATAGGATGACTGTTGCTTCCTCTAATTATAGGCTGTGTTACATTTGCACCTCTCCTATTCCTTCTCCTTTTGACTTTCCCCTTTTCTTTGTTCTTCTAAGGAAATCATGTGTCTGTCCCTAGCATTAACCATTAACCTTCCTCTGCTTTACGGTAACTAAAAGATTAAAAAATAAAAGGATAGCCAATTTTAGACCAATAACCCATGGTCTAACCCTTAGTCAGTCTGGGTTACTATAACAAAGTACCAAAAATTTTATATACTATAGTTCTGGAGTCTGGAAGCATGAGATCAGGGTTCCATCATGGTTGGTTTCTGGTGAGGGCTCTGTTCTGGGATGCAGATTGTTGATATTTCACAGTGTATCATGTGGTAAGGGAGAATAAGGGCATTCTCTGGGATCCCTTTTATAAGGGCACTAATTCCTTTTATGAGAGCTCCACCCTAGTGGCCTAGTATGAGAGTTATGAACATATGAATTTAGAAGGACACAAACAGCCATGCCATAACACCAGGTAAACAGGCACAAAAATCAATAATATAAATCAAAGCAAAGATAAATGTCATTATTCTTAAGTCATACATGATATTAGCTTTTGGTCAGGTATAGATAGCAAGAATTATTTACAATTGGATAAATTTTCAAACCCAATTGTTATGATAGAATTTAACACACTCAGAGTACAGTGGACCAAATAAACTAAAAATAAATGGAGAATCTGAATAAAGCAAAATTACATATTTTGAAGGATCTGTGGAACATCTACAAAGATAGAGCATACATTAGAGTCCTTTTTAGAACTGAGTTCCAGGAGGTCCAGCCAGGTAGACACTTTGCATTTAAAGCAGAATATGTCTGCTTTTATGTGTTTTGCATAATTGTTACTTTGGAGTTCTTCATAAAATCCATTTTGAGATTTCTCCTGGTAAAAGTGAATAGAGGGATGAATAAAGAAATGATTTGATTGGCCCTGTATTGAGCCAGGAATTATATCCACCTTATTAAATTTATTTTCACAAAATTAAAAATTGATAAGAAAAATTTTAAAGAAAATACCCACCACCCAGTCTCTCCCAAATAACAGTAGTATTAAAGAGAATGATCAGAGTTACAATTACTTGAAAACAAATGGAAACATGGTAACATAAACTGTAAGTTACAGCTAGAACAATAATGAATGGCAGCTTCTCTCCAGCTGGTTCTCCATTGGATTTGTAGAACACAGAAAATTATTTGAATGCCTATTTTCCAAATTCTCCCAAGGACTAAATATAACAAGCACTATTCCAGATGCACTGAAGAGAAATTAATTTATTGCATACAATGGATCCTTAGAGCATTAGCGTTTAATTCTCTTAGTGAACCCTGGTTGAGCAAGGCAGGTGTGCCTGGTTATTAAAATGATAATCCCCTGTGTTGATGAGGATATGGGTAGTTGAACATTCTCATATGCTGCTAGTGGGAGTATGAATTGAAACTGTCTTTTCTGTAAGTAGTTTGTTAATCTGTATTTAGAGCCATAAATATGTTAAACCATATACCTGTTGCTTGATAATATCTCTTTTTATAGTTGATAGCAAGAAGAGAGATTTGGGTATGTATTTGTGCACAGAGACCTTATGAAGTTTTGTTTTTAAGTTTCTATTACAAAAATTTTCCAATCTATGGAAAAATAGGGGAAGGGGTCTTTATTCTTATCACCCAGCTTTGACATTTATCAATACTTTGCCAGTCTTGTTTCATCTGTTCCTTGCCTTATGTACATTCATTTTTTTTTTCATATTTTAAAGCAAACTTAAGACAGTGTTATATTTCATCGTCAATCCTTTCTTTATTCTATCCTACACTATCAGCAGACATTTTTGGTAATATAATAACTTTTATTATACTAAAAATTAATAAATACTTTTTATATTCAGTCTGGATTCAGATTTGCTAGATCTAACACTATTGTATGCAGGGAGATTCATTTATTTTAGTTAGCATACACTTTAATAGATTTCCCTTTCTTTTCTCCTTTTTGTTATATTAAATTTCCTAATTTTTTAAATTGTTTTCCTGGATCTACAGTCAAAATATAATGAGATACAGTACTAGATGACTACTAATTTGTGTTGTCTCTCCCCAAATGAATAACCATTTCTATTAATTCTTTGTCATACTTTCTTGCATTTTAAAATATAAATCATATTTATTTGTGATTTCCTTTCTTACATAAAAGCACCATATTATAAATATTATTTCTGTAAGAAACATGGTTAATTTTATTTAAAATCACAAGCAACTACACATATCACCTCCTTTCTTTCATTAAAAGTGTCATAATGTTGGGTTGCACCTGTGGCTCAAAAGGGTAGGGCACCGGCTCCATTTGCCAGAGGTGGCAGGAACAAACCCAGCTCCAGCAAAAATAAAAAAGTGTCCTAATGTAAGTTTTACTTCTGTAGCAAAGAAACAGTTGTTTCTATTTAAAATCACAGTTGTCTGGATCAGGGATCCCTTTCCTCCCCTGTGTGTCTTATCATAACTGTTTTGTAAGTGAAGCTTTAGATCACATGTGCCACATAACGTTTTCAGTCAGTGATGGGCCATGTCTGCAGTGATGGTCCTGTATTATTGGAAAACTGTATTTTGACTGTACCTTTAAATGCATTTATGTCACAGCCCCTAGGGCCCCTGGGGCCCTGGTCTCGATCTACCTAGGAAGGAACCAGGCATGTCGTGGATTAGAAGTACAAGCTTGCAGGAGGCGGGCTAACCTCGATTGCAGGGTAGCCGAGCAACCTCTGCATTAGCTCTTTATTGAGACAGTACAAGACAGGTGAGGGGAGTATTAGACCAGGACTATGTGCCTAAGGATCACCATGGGCTCAGGGTTTCTCCACAAGGAGCACCTGCGGATGAATTGCCTGGGGGTCTACCCCCTAGCTGCAAATCATCTTGCTCAGAGGTCATCTGGCTCTTGGCGTCCTCTACACATTTAGATACACAAATATTTACTATGGTCATCCAGTTGCCTATAATGTTCAGTACATCAACTTGTTGTGCATGTTTTTAGTGTAGGAACAGTAAGCTACACCATATAGCCTATGTGTGTGGTAGGCTATACCCTGCACAAAATCGCCTAACAACGCCATTCTCAGAATGTATCCCCATCATTAAATGATAGGCACATGACTGTACCTGATTTATTTCCTGATCTCTAAGAAGATATATATCACAGGACTGAACTCTATGGTTCTTTAAAATAATGAGGAATTAGTATACCATTGATTCTAAATTTAGCGTCACTCTGATATACTCTAGATAGTTTTTGAAAAGCTCATCAGGGGGCCTGGCCATGATAGCTCATGCTGGTAATCCTAGCCCTCTGGGAGGCCAAGGAGGGTGGCTTGCTTGAGCTTAGGAGTTTGGTACCAGCCTGAGTAAGAGTGAGACCAGGTCTTTTACTGAAAGTAAAGAGCATCCTGGCCTGGCGCCTGTAGTCCCAGCTACTCTGGAGGCTGAGGAAAGAGGATGAGCCTAACAGTTAGAGGTTGCTGTGAGCTATGATGCCATTGCACTCTACCCAGGGTGACAGAGTGAGATTCTCTGTCAAAAGAAGAAAAAAATAAAAAGAAAAGCACATCTGACCTAATCTGATGTATGTAAAAAGCAGTGTTCCCTAAGAAGTACTGCTGGGGATAGAGGTCTTAATAAGGTCATTTCCTGGGCACGTGCCTGTTACCAGCAGAAGTTGAAAAAGGATGACTCCATTGTACCTAAATGAGAGGAAGAATTATTTGAAGGAGAAAAGAGAAGATAAAAATAATCACAGGGTATAAGTCATAAAGATTACTGTCTTCCCTTCCCCAAACACCATCCAGTGTCTACTCGTAATCCTTAGTAAGGGCAATAGTGTAGGAAAGTTCAGTTGTGGGCCCTGCGACAAGGCTCCTCCTTGACATGTGTAAAGTCCTGAAACTTCCATCTTTACGAGCAGTATTAGAATTGTCATTTCTCATAAATTCTGCATGATATGAAGCTTGACATAATTAAATAACATCATATGGTGAGAAAGGCTGTCTACTTGCTTCAAAGAGGTGGTATTCCAAATTGTTAACAACTGGCGTGACATGATGACATCCCTTCAGATGGGATGAGATTTCTGCCACCTAAGCCAGTCCTGGCTTTGTATCAGCATCTTCTCTCCCTGCATCTTGAGGCCTGGGTGTGGCAGGGGTTTGCACAGTGGGGTCTTTGTGAGAGGTGGAAGGACTACATGGTAAGTTGGAGCTATTTCAACCATGTGTAAGGAAAATTTTTATTAAACTCAAAAACTCTGCAGAAATGAGGTAGCTAAGGGCTGATGAGAAGTATTCTACTGTGGAAGAAAGACTTTGGAATATATTTGAAGGGGCTGACATTTAAAAATTTTATGTGGGGATTATTACATTAGAAGCAGAAAGGTTGTTGGGTATGAGATAAACATAGAGTTTATGTGCCCGACGCAGTGACCTTAGTTAATGTTTGCTCGCCCGTGCTGAATGTGTGTTTGCAGTTCATATTAAACTGTGCATCACACTTCATTTCTTGTCCATATCTCGATTTAAATTTTGTCTGCTGCTCTCAAGTATATGGACAAATAGAATCTTTTGCGTTATCAAATGGGGTGACAAATTTAGCCTGTTAATAATAAAATACCTATTAAAATGCTTGTTTTAGAAATAGGTCAGGTTATCCTTAACTCGGTAAACATGAAATGTCTTAGAAAATATTAAAAAAATAATTTATGTGAGGAGGAAATGGGTTTTTAAGATTTTTTTTTTAACCAAAACTAGAATAACAAATGCACATTATTTTGGGGATCCCTACCATTGAACATAGCGTTGTCTGTTAGGAAATGAGGGTTGTAGAAAGAAATTTATGTATTAAGAAGTTGATTCTTTTTTTTAAGAATATAAAAGTATAATTTTTTACATCAGAGAATGAGAAGAGAGTGGAGGGAAGAGATGAGAAAGAGGAAGAGCGGAGAGCAGAGAGCAGGGATTGAGCAAGGGGAAGGTGGTGGGGGAGGGAGAGGAGTGAGAGAATGGTCTGGTATCTCAAGGAAAGAAGGGAAGAGGCCAGCTCACATGGTGCCTCCTGTCCAACATTGTCTTCCCATTAGACTATGAAACCCCTGACAAAGCAGGTGGCGTCTGACACATAACATTTGCTCAATAAATTAGGGGAGGGGTGGATGATTAATGTGAATAAATCCCTGGGCATTGAGCAAGCTCTCAGTGACCTCCTTGTGACTAGTCATCCTGTCCTCCTCTGTTTACAAAGAATTTAAACTCCCAATGGTGAAATACTTGGCCGATGTCTCACAGCTGGTTAATGAAAGAACTGTTTTCCTGCCCAGCAATCTTTCCACGTATCACACAACAGCTGGCTGGCCGCTGCTTGTTGACAATTTATCCAAAAGGAGGTGAAAGGTTCTAGAAGGAAGAATGCAGTCCGTCTAAAAACCCTGGCTTCTCCTTTTGGCAATGCTGACCTCCTGTTTTCGGGGAAATCATGCTACTTCATCTCTGTCCCGTGAACTGTATGGCTAGGGAGACTTTTCTTTTTCTGACTGTAACCATAATGCCTTGACTGGAAGAAACTATGTGAGAATACATCAACTGGCAGTTTTCAAACTGTGTTCCAGGATCCCAGGCCTCCTCCAGGGGCTGCCTATTCAGTAAAGGCAGCTCCTCCTTCCCATGTTTTATGTGCTAGTATCCTTGAAAGCTTGCATTTGAAAATAAAGGCTCCACTGCTAAACTAATGCTTATAATCTGCAAATTTCGTGCGATCCTTCCATTTTTTAAATAAGAACATTGAAGCCCAGAGAAAGGCAGAGCTCAGGTTCACATGGCCTCCTCCTCGCCCCTCATGTCCTGGCTGTGCACTTTTCTTTCCCCAAGGAATTCCTTCACATTATTACACAGGGCATGAAAGTAAAGGGGAAGAGAGGAGGGGAAAGCTCTGGCTCTTGCTAACACTCCACTGCTGTGAAGCTGGTCTCTGCACCTTTCTCCACCCTATGACCTCCGTTTTCTTCAGCTTTCCCTCTCTCCACCTCACTTACGCCCTCTTGTGCTCCCTCCTGGCTCTCAGAAGGATTTTGATGAGAACAATGCAGCTCTGTCTTTTTCCTAGGAGGGCAGGGAGAGGGAAGGCAGATGCCATTTGAAGCCTGAGCTCTCCCTCTAGAAAGTTATTACCTCTGGATAAAAAGGGCCTCTGTGAAGGTGTTCTTCTACTACAGGGAGAAGGATGAGAGCAGAGAAGTTTGTTTCCCAAACCCCTGATACTACAATACATGTGGGGCCGTCTGTTACATCTATGAAAAAGTCAACCATAATGAAAGAGAACTTGGGTGGCTGAGCTGACACATGGAACTCTTGCCCCCTTCCTGACCCCATACACTCAGGTAAGACATAGTTCTCCAAACACAAAGACTCAAGCTCAAACAAAGAGAGATATCTGAATGCCAAAAAGAGAGAATTCAAAATCACAGCAGTAAGTGGGAGCTGAAGCCCTGTGGCTAGGGAGCTTGCTGTACCAGATGTAGCCCTAATAACAGAGTATGGGGGCTTTAAGTGTTGGGGATGGGGGTCCAGGCACCTGGTCCTGTGTACAATGTAGGAGGGGTGCTAGAACTGTCTTGATAAGCAAGAAGACCTGTGTCCACACAGGTGTGGGGACTTTGCTCATATTGACCCCAACCCAAGACGTTACCATAAACGCTGGTTCAATATGAGTACAGTATAAGGCCTCAGCAGAGGCAGAGCCAAAACCACCTTGGAGGGACAACTCCACAAACCAGAACAGAGCAGCCTCCCACAGCAAACACCCCCATGGAGAAGGAGCTCAAGACTCATACCTACAAAAGGAAATGAATCAGCAAGGGGAAGTGTCAGCAGAAACAATAAATGGTGGTGGTTGCACACCATGATCTATATGCAATGAAATATTTTTAATTTCTTTTTTAGTAAGAGATCATAGCTATCGTTTTTAGTTGAAGAAGGTTGCTGTAATTGGATTGCAGAATGACAGACCATGCGTCACACAGATGCTGGAAAGGACCTCAACAGATTTTCTCCTTTACCGATGGGGAGACTCGGAGAGGGGAAAGGGACTTATCTGAAGTCACCATTTAGGTTAGTGGCAGAATGAGGAATAGAATTCAAGTCTCCAGATTCCTATCCTTCTGCTCCTTTTTCTGTCTTGTGGTGCCCTAATTTCCCAAGGTAAAAAGGAAAAACCTAGCTTGAAGAGAGGATCAGGAGAAAAGAGGGATAGAACGTCCTACCTAGGGCTAGAGAAAATCTAGAGGAGCGGTTCTCAACCTGTGGGTCACGACCCCTTTTTAGCAATGAAAATACATCGCGGCATGAGGAAGGTGGAGAACCACTGATCTAGAGCAAGGACTCTTGCTCTTATTAGCAAAGCTCCAATTTGGCTCTCTAAATAAACACTTCTATCTTGTGTTTACATTTATGCGAAGCTGTTCCTCTTTTCTGCTCTTTCCCTACGCTCCTCAGTCCTTCTCCTGACTGTCAGCATGATGGGTGTGTGATTACAACTGGGCTAAGCCGGGTTCTGTGATAGCTCCTCCTCCCGCCCCAACCTCTGCCCTACCCTGCTCATATACCCATATGATATTAGGAAAAGAAACAAGGATGACACTAGGCACTTTGAGGCCAGCCTCACTCCCTGCAGATACCTGGCAAGGTGAGTACAGAAGTGGCTATGGCAACCTTTTTTTTTTTTTTTAATCTCATGGCACAGTTGAACCTATAATTAAACTTCCCCAGCACACTTATGTTGATCAAAAAAAAAAAAAGAGTCACAAAAAGAATGTAATTATTATGCTTTGAACTTCTTTTGAAAATAATTTAATTAATTAATTAATTTAAAAATTTTCATGGCACACCTAAGATCCTCTCGTGGCACACTGGTGTGAAAACCACTGGGCAATGGGTTCAGTCTTGCGGGGCCAGGGCCATGAAAAGCAGATCAGATGTAAATTAGGCAAAAGCCTTTGGCATGGAGGAGCAATCCCTCTGGGCTTTCTAACTGATTTATTATATAAGACACTCGGTTTATACAGGTGCCACCCCAAGTTCAGCAAAGATATAATTTCAGGCCAGAAAACCAAATCTCTGTAAAATGAGAAATAGAAATGGCCTGAGTTAAAGCCAGAGTAAATGCTCAAAAATATCTCAGTAGATTGAAACAAAAATTCTGTCATAACGTTGCTTGGGATCGAGTACTCATATCCAACCAGGCAGGGCCTGCTTTTCTAGGGAAATATTTGAGAAATGTTGTCAAATTTGTCTGCTTTATTCATTCAGTATAAGCAAAGATTGGTTGACTATTCCAACGTATCAAACGCCATGCTTTGGTCCAGGAATAGAATGATGAGCCAAAGATGCAGTCCCTGCCCTTAGGGAGCAAATGTTTACTAGGGGAGAGAGTCAAACAAAAAGTCGATTGAAATACAGAGTAATAAATGCAAGGGCTGCTATTGGAGCATGAAAGAGAGGCCTTAGGATATTATTTAATGCTCTACATCAATGAATGTTTTCTTAGGAGGTGCAATCCCAGGGCAGTGGATGTGAAGGGGGAAGGGAGTAAGGGGAGGGAAAGAGAAGAAATATAAGGGGGAATATTACTGAATGGATCAAAGCTCAGTGAAAATCACAGGTAGTTGTTTAATCATGAATGTCTCCAAACAGCCCACGTAACCACCAGGGCTCAGGATGCTCCATTAGAGGGAGAAAGTATCTGGCAGATCCCTCCTGAATCTCATCTCTAATCATCAATCTCTCCTCCTATGTGCAATTAAGTCTGGGTTCTGCGGGGACTCAGGACAGGCACCAGAGCAGCCAGATGCCACATGGAATGGCTCCACGTGTTACCAGAGTCTGGAAGTGATAGAAAGGACCAGAGTGTTTTTGAGGTCTTTCATCTTTAGGGTCTCCAGATATTAAAATACAGGATGCCCAGTTACATTTAAATTGTAGGCAAACAATGAATAATTTTTTTTTTAGTAGGTATTCCCCAAATATTGGTTTGGATATGCTCAGACTGAAACATTACTCATTTATTTAAAATTCAAATTTAATTGGGTGCCCTGTCATTATATTTGCTAAATCTAACAACTCCACTCTTGTTGTGCTGAAGTAGGAGCCACTGGGCAGGTGGACACTATGCCAGAGCCCAGGCCCTTTCCTGCAGAGGGGGCAGGTGGTTTCGGAGGTAAGGGGAGGAGGGACAACCAGGGCTCTCCACAGAGGAAGCAGTGGAGGGCTCAGAATAGAGCAGAGAACCTGGAGGCTGGTGGCGCCTAAATTGATACAACACAGGCCTATGGATTCAGCAGAGGCTTCTACGAAGAAATTATGTTTAAAGTGAAATATGAAGAATTCAGGGAGGACCCCAATTGGAATGAACAGCAGGTACTGCCCAGCCCCAGGAGGGGGCACTTGAGAGCCAAGTAACTGCCTCCTCCAGCTCCAAAGACTGCTTGAATTTGCCTCTACAACCCTCCCCAATGCACATTGCTAAAATTTTCTAACATGTTATACAGTCCACAAGCTTCTAAATAATTCACATCCATGTTTGGTTGAAATTGAGGAAAGCCCCAGAGCTCTCCCAGGAGACGGAGAGCCTCCTGCCACCTCACAGTTACCATGTGGAATGGGATTCCCTGGGTTATTTTGGAGTTCTTTGGAAAAATGCTCCATGTGGAGGGAGTGTGGGAAATATGGGACCTTTTTTTTTTTTTTTGCAGGTGCTTTTGCAAGCCCTCCAACTGCCCTACTCACTCCCATCCCTGAAGGGTCCAGAACTTGCACAGAGTCTCACGTGGATCCAGAAGGCCACTGTATTTCAACTCTGCAACCGGTATTTCACATTCATATATATCAATGTAGCGGTCAAGGTATTACAGTAACTAGCCAAAGCAGAACAGAGTCTAGGGACTAAACAGACACACAATCCAGAAGATGCTCTTAATCCACATTTAGATGACCAAGAAATAGAAGAGAACATTTAGATCAGTGAGATATAGAAGAGACAAGAGGAATCCTTCAGTAGAGGACCCCAACTCTCAGCTCTACGTAATTCTGCAATGAAAGAACCACTTCGCCTAACTTGCTTGTTTTCGCTTTTATCTTTTCTTGGTTATTTTGGGTAGAAAGAAAAATGGTGTTGATACTTTACTTAAGTTCATGGGAAGATCTCATGCTGAAAGAGCCAAACCTTGGCTGTTAGATTGGTTTTGTTTTACTCAATAATGAAACAGATAGAGAAATGTGAAATCTGCCAGCAGTTAACCCAGAAAGTCCTAATGCAGCTCAATCACTTCCTTTGTTCAAATCTTCTTTAAAAAGGATGGCAGGACAGATGTGGGGGCTGAGAAGTAGGTACATAAGAGAGATTCCACTGTACTTCCAGTCCTGTTCTCTGCAAAGCTCTTCGTGTTAAACTGTCTTCAGCCAAAGAAGAGTGCAAGAGACACTTTTCATACGAATTAGGCTCATGTCATTAGGAAGCCTGAAGGCGATGGGGAGAGGGAAATGGGTTGGTCCTAACTGCTCAGTCCTTACAGAGTTTAGGTTTAAGGGCAGATGAGAAGAGAGGGCTGGCTCCAAGGAATCCCTCTGTCTCCTAGACTCTTAAAATAGAGTTAACTTAGACATTGTCTACTCCAGAAATGGCATCTACAATAGGTGTCCAACCAATAAAAGATGATTAGTAAGTTTTTATTTAAGGAATTGATGTAATAGGCTTCCATAAAAATGTCCCGGAGTTCAGTGTGTGACTGCCTAGTGGTGTCCACCATGACAAGGAACAGGTTAAGTGGAACCATGAAGGTAGTGTCCTTTTCTTTACTTTTAAGTTTTTAATACTTTTTTTTAGAGACAAGGTATCACTGTGTTTCCCAGGCCTGGGCTCAAGCAATCCTCCACCTCGCCACCAGGCCATGGCTAGGACTGCAGGTACTCACCACCACACCCAGTTCCTACTTAGTGCAGGGGAAGTGCCATCTTAAATCGGACGTTTGTCCTCCAAATCTAAATCAGCAAATGGCAAAGGGGAAAAAAGAGCAGAAAGGGAATAATCGATGAGAATAAAAAGAACCAAAGAATGTGGGAGGAAGAGAGGATGGGAAAGAGTGCTAAGCTAATAGAGAAGAGAAATCAATGGCTCCCGTCGCCGGATTCTGGCCTGGCTTTTAATGGGGATATGCAGAATTTCAGAACATGGCCTTCCGTTTTTATCCTCCAGATTAAGAAGAACTTTCAAACCACCTGTTTTTATTTTTCTGGTCAGTACCCAAACGATCCTGGAGGGAAGAACACCCTCTGGCCGAAAAGAGCTGATGTAACAACTCTTAAAGCAGTTAGGAATCACTGGTCAGAGACGAAAACATTGTCACTTTGTTTACACACCTTCTAGAGTTTCTGGCACAAAATTTATTCTAAAATCCATGAAAGTCATAGTTCTCTGATCTGTTCAACGATTATTTGACTGTCTGTGTTTCAGACTGGTCTCTTGGATTCCCACTAAAAATAAGAAAGGGAAGGGTCTCAGCAAATGCTAACCCAACTTGGCTCCCCATTTTCGGCAGGTGAAATCCAGAAGGAGCCAACACCTGGACTGGTTCCTAACCCAGACAGAACAGAACCTCAGGCATGAGTCATGGTCTGGCTTGGCTTTGCGGGAGATGGTGTCAGAAGGTAAACACATGCTCAAAATGAGAAAGAATGCAGACGTGGGACTTCCCTCTCGCCTCTTTTTGGAGGAAGTGAAATTCCTCTCTCGCAATGCAGATGCAGGCCTGCTTTTTTTGTGGAGAAGTTAACCTTTGGCTTTTGGAAACCAAAGTTGAGTTATGACCACAGGGTCTTCTTGCTCCGAGTGTGGCCACCTGGAGGGTGTGTGCGGTAGCATGTGCATTTCAGAACAAGAAAAAGCAGAGGAAATGGCTGGTGACCAGAGTAAAATGGGAAAGGTGCAGATGAAGTGCACTGGTCAGACTCTTGCCTCGACTTCCTCACACCTGACCACTCGGAGCAGCTCTTCCTGCTCCTGGTATGCAAATTGAAGTCAAGAAGAAATTCCCATCATCTCCACTTCTCTTTTCATTGTGTTCCCAGCTGAAAAGAGAACTTCCTTGAGCATAGAAATCACAGAGTTCATAGGCTTTGGAACATTTCAGGCATACGAAAATTCCAGAAATGATTCCTTTCTTTTGTTTTTTAAATGTATATGTGTTGGTTATTTTTCTGAGTACAAAAAAACGATGATGACCCAGTATCTGTTGTTGCTTGGTACTTAATAGGTTCTGAATCAAAATTTCTCAGAAGAGTAAAGATACGCTGTCTATTGAAAACTCAAGAAACACAGAAAAGTCAGAGGAAAAATTAAAGTAATTCAGAAAACCTACCACCCAGACACCGTTCCTGTCAATGGGCTGGTGTAGCTCCTCTCATTACATTTATAGAGAGGTGGGGTCCTGCTGAATGGATATCATTTTCTTTTCACAATGTTAAGGAATAGGGCTTTCTTGTTAAAATTGCTTGAAGTAATTATAATGGCTGTAAAATATGTTATCATATGCATACAGTGTAATTTCATTCTTGTTGGCTGTTTCAGGTGTTTTAATTGTTTTCTATGATGAAAATGAAAAAGAAGACTATAGCCAAAAAAAAAAAAAAGGAGAATACTTGGTGTTTAGAGATAGAGGAACACTGGGCATAGAATTGTCTGTATTACTGTTGTTTATATTCTCAAGAATGGAAGAAAAAGTATCCAATGTGCTCAGTCTTACTATGAAGCCAATTTATAGCTTTCTTCTTCTTTTTTTTTTTTTTTTTGAGACAGAGCCTCAAGCTGTCCCCCTGGGTAGAATGACGTGGCATCACAGCTCACAGCAACCTCCAACTCCTGAGCTTAAGCAAGTCTCCTGCCTCAGCCTCCCAAGTAGCTGGGACCACAGGCACCCACCACAATGCCTGGCTATTTTTTGGGGGGGTTGCAGCCATCATTGTTGTTTGGCAGGCCTGGGCTGGATTTGAACCCACCACCTTAGGTGTTCGTGGCTGGCGCCCTAGCCACATGAGCCACAGGCACGGAGCCAATTTATAGCTTTCTTATGAAAGCTATAACCCAATTATAGCCCAAGGATAAAGGGAAAGGGGAGAGGGATAGAAGGGGAGGGGGGATGGGTAGAGGGAGATGAAATTTACTAGGTGTAGGATATAAATGTCTTAACACAATAACTAAGAAAATGCCATGAAGGCTATGTTGACCAGTTTGATGAAACCATTTCAAATTGTATGTAAAACCAGCACATTGTACCCCATGATTGCGTTAATGTACACATCTATGATTTAATAAAAAAAAAAAAGAAAAGCAATGAAAATTTTAAAAAAAAGGGAGAGGTCTCAACAGTGTGATCTCTGCAGAGCAAAAACAGAGTAAGAAAGTGTCAGCATGTTTCCAAAGCAGTGCAAATGAGAGAGGATGCTCTTACGAATCATCCCTGAACTAGTCTGAAGAGCAATGTGCAGAGACTTCAACGGGCTTATTGGAAGTACTCAAGGACATTCAACTCTAATTTTTCTAATTTTGGGATCACTTTTCTAAGATATAAATTTATAACTAACTGATTTATAAATTATGCAGAACATTCTGTGCAAAGGTTTGGCTCTCTAGCCAAATATAGAGTGGACACTGGTCCATAAATTAATCCCTTTTGGTGGGTGGTGCCACTTCCCCAAAGCATAAAAACTGCGGCATGAACAGACCCAGGATGTGATATTTCTGCACTTAAGAACACCATCCCATAATTGTAAGTGAAGCTCAGCCAGGGAAGCTAGGAAACTGACTTTATTCTTTCTAAAAAACACTTCTCAGCTGAACCAATGGCAAGCTGATGTAATTCAGTTTCTTGGAACCTTCTTTCCAGGACGTAAACAGGTGACAGCGTAGTGCCATCTGCCAATTGAAACATCACCTTTCAGTCTCAACACTGCCTCGGGCTCATGGCATAACTTGGGGAGGCATGAGGGTACAATTGGGAACTTCATTAACTCCTCTGGATTCCCTGGCTCCCACTAAATGTGCTAATCCCTCAAAGAAGTCACGGAGCCAGGCTTCCAATCAATCTTGTATAGATAATTGATCAAAGGACCTGGACACAGTGCTCTAAATCATGGGATCTAATACAGCTGGCATCCGCTGTGAAGGAAATTCTTAAAATCATGTTCTCCCAATGAGATAACAAATGGGTTGCTGCTTTTTTTTTTTTTTTATTGCGACAGCATCACATTTTGTCACCCACGCTAGAGTGCTGAGGCACCAGCCTAGCTCACAGCAAATGCAAACTCCTGGGCTCAGGTGATCTACCTGCCTCAGCCTCCCAAGGCACCAGCCACAACACCCAGCTCATTTTCCTGTTTTCAGAAAAGCCGGGTATTGCTCTTGCTCAAGCTGGTCTAGCACACCTGAGCTCAAGCATTCTCACCCCCTTGGCCTCCCAGAGTGCCGTGATCACATGTGTGAGCCACTGAGCCAGGCCCCAAATTGTTACTCTTTTAAAAACATTGAGGAATGAAGAACCATGTTCTTTTTCTTAAGCACCTGTGCTGATTCCGGGCACCTAGCGATGGAATGACAAAGATGCAACAACAGGTATAAAGTTACTGCAAAATGCACACCCAGAGAGGGCATACTATGTACACACACATATACATATCACTATACTCCTTGGCCACGGTCCTGCTGTTGATAAATCAAAAATCTAGATTAGAGTGTGGAATTTTTCTTTGCTTGAACATTTTTCTCTGAAAGGAGATAATAGCACAGTGTGGGGGGCCCCTCACCTCACTCTGAATGCTTAGGACAAGGCAGACTGAGGTTTCTCACCTTTCACGTACAGCCAGCTGCATCCTCTTCATGCCCCTTGAGTTCCACACCAGAACATTCCATCTCCGAAGGCTTCTGGGGCTTATTACAAGGAAGCCCTATGTGTGACCATGGTTTTGACTCCTTCTGTGGGAACAGCCTCTGCCACCCAGATAGATGAGAAACCCAGGGGCTGCCAGTGTGGCTGTGGCCGAGGCCGGGTGTCTCAGAAAGGGTGGGGTTGCCATTTACCTCTGCATGGCCACTGAGAGGAAACCGATGCTGGAGTTTTAAAAGAGAGCAGTTGGTGAAAATGTAAAACATCATGTCACGTCCCAGAGAGGGGGAAAAAGACAGAAACCCCAAACTTTCTACTGGAGGATGTGAGGTGCAGGGTCTCACTTTTTCCGAGAGCTTCAAAGCGAGCAGATGCAGATGGGGGAAAGTCAGGGTAGTCAAGCATAATGGGGCCGGGTTTGTGTATCTAGCGCAGCAAAGTTTTTTCAAGGTCCTATTGGCCCTCAGTGTTCCAAGTGACTTTCGTTTCTCTATTTCACAATGAGATTAGCCTAAAAAGGAACTGATAGCTTTGGGAGGACTGCTGCATTTCAGCAACTGCTTTCTTTCTCAATCTGTTGAGTTTGCACCAGGCTCACCAGCCACTGGTATAACTACAGGGCCGGGGTGTCACAGGGCCTGCCATAACCATGACCAGCTTCGGGACTGCTGTCTTCTTCTGGGCTGTGGTAGTATGGGCTGAAGCAGCCGGACCTCAGAGAGGGACAGAGGAGACTGGACTTCAAAAATGCAAGAGTACCTTGAAACTACCCGTCCTGGAAGTCTTACCTGGAGGTGGCTGGGATAATCTGCGGAATGTGGATATGGGACCAGTGATGAACTTGACCTACACCAACTGCAGGACCACAGAGGATGGACAGTACATCATCCCAGATGAAATCTACACCATTCCCCAGAAACAGAGCAACCTGGAGATGAACTCAGAAATCCTGGATTCTTGGGTAAACTACCTGAGCAGCACCTCCTACTCCATCAACACAGAATTCTCCTTATTCTCCACAGTGAATGGCAAATTCTCCACCGAGTTCCAGAGGATGAAGACCCTTCAAGTGAAGGACGATGCTATAACTACACGAGTTCAGGTCAGAAACCTGGTCTACAGAGCCAAAATCAACCCAGTTTCAGAACTGAGCTGGGAGTTTAAGAAGGCACTCTTGAGTATCTCTGAACATCTAGAGAAGAGCCAGACGAGTATGGCCGCCTACCTGGCAGAACTTCTGGTCTTCAATTACGGCACCCATGTCATCACTAGTGTGGACGCCGGGGCCACTCTTATTCAGGAGGACCACATCAAGGCCTCCTTCCTCCAGGACAATAAGGGCAGTTCTGTGACCATAGCTGCTGGAATTGCCTTTCGTAACATCATAAACTTCAAAATTGAGAACAATTACACCTTTCAGAGTGCCTTAACCAAGAGCTACCTGTCAAACCGAACCAACTCCAGGGTGCAGAGCATTGGAGGGGTTCCTTTTTACCCTGGCATCACCCTCCAGGCCTGGCAGCATGGCATCTTTGACAATCTGGTGGCCGTGGACCGTGCTGGCCTGCCACTGCATTTCTTCATCACCCCCAGCATGCTGCCTGACATGCCGGGCCCCTTAGTGAGGAAGCTGTACAAGACGGTGGAAGCTGCTGTGGGACGCTACTACGCCTTCAACACCTACCCTGGCTGCACGGATCACAATTCGCCCAACTTCAATTTTCAGGCCAATGTGGATGATGGCTCCTGTGAGGGGCAAATGACCAACTTCTCCTTTGGTGGGATTTATCAGGAGTGCACCCAGCTCTCGGGGAATGATGCTGTCTCCCTCTGCCAAAACTTGGAGCAGAAGAATCCACTCACTGGCCATTTCTCCTGCCCCTCAGGCTATTCCTCAGTGCGCCTGCTGTCCCAGACCCACGAGGAGACCTACAGCCACCAGGAGTGTCATAAGCACTGTATATTATGGATCTTCTGCCATGAAAATTGTGAAAATAGGTTTGATGTGGCAAAGGCTGAATTTAGAGCTTTTTGGTGTGTGGCCAATGGCCAAGTATCAGAAAACTCAGGACTACTTTTTGGGGGTCTCTTCAGCAGTAAGAGTGTAAACCCCACGACAAATGCACAGTCATGCCCAGCTGGCTACATTTCCCTGAGACTCTTTGAAACCCTCCAGGTATGTGTTTCTCTGGACTTTGAGTTGGGAAACAGGTTCTCGGTGCCCTTTGGTGGGTTTTTCAGCTGCACAGTTGGGAATCCCTTGACAGATTCTAACACATCCAGAGATTTAAAGACACCTTCTCGAAAAGGGTGCCCCCAGGGCTTCAGCCAACACCTGGCCCTCATCAGTGATGGATGTCCAGTGTACTACTGCGTCAAAGCTGGGCTCTTCACAGGAGGGTCCCTGCACCCTGTCAGGCTCCCGCCCTATACACGGCCATCCCTCCCGAGCAATGCTTCCACCAGCACTATCCTACTGACTAATTCTGAGGATGCAACACTCTGGGTCAAAGACCCCCAGACCCACAAGTGGAGGCGGGGAGAGCTGTCGGAGCTGCGTGAGGTCATGAAGGGCCACCAGGGGAACCATGGGGGCTTGTCAGGAGGAGAGGCAGCTGGGGTGACAGTGGGGGTCATTGCCATTCTGGTCACTGTCATTGTCCTGGCCATCTATGGCTCATGGAAGTTCAAGAAGAGGGGATACATGGAAATTGGGGATGAGAAGCAGAGTTTGGCTCTAGACCCAGAGGCAGTCAGAGAGACATCTAACGGGGAGTAGGGAAAGGGTCCAGCTTAAATTCTTCCTGGGAAATTGTTTCATCTCTAGCCAGAGTGGTCATCTCCGACCACTTTTGCCTTCCTAAGTACAAAGTGTAACAAATAGCAGGTGTAACTTTGTCATTTCGTCTCATTCTCTGGGCTAGAAAATCCCTATTGATATGTGGACAGGGCTGGGGGTGGAGAGAGGGAGCACTTGTGATTCTTGAAAGCAAAAGCCATCCTGGGGACTAAATGCGGGGGTGGGGGGCGGGAGTCCTTTCTTTTCCTGTGTCACTAATTGTCCTCACTTAAATGCTCTCGCATACAAAGAGAGGAGGGAGGTGTTGACATTTGAAAATGAGGCATTTGATCTGAGGTCCACAGTGATTTGTCACCCATAAGAATTCCTGCCTTTAAGCATGCCCCCCTCACTATTTTGCTTTTTAAAAAGCTTTCATGCTCATAGAGGCTGGCAGAGCCCTGAAAAGGCACAGGAAGTCCTGCTTGGCCACTGCTTTTTAGCTCTGTGGTCTGCATATCAGCCATCTGTGTCACCTTCTCTGTGGAATCTTCTCTGGGTAATCTCAACAGCATTTGAAAAGAAAGATGTTGCCTGTGCCAATCTCATTTTCCCCAGTGCTCCATGATAAAGGCTTGGGGCAGACGCTCCTAGACTTCTGACCAGTGTCAACAAGTCCTCAGAAAATATTTTAACTTACAAACTTCTGTTAAGGGGACAGGGGGAAGGGATGGTTTGGAGACAAAGGGTACATTTTCCCAAGGTGCAAACTGGGAAAGAGAGTCTGATGCTCAAGGGAAACTGAAATTCTTACCCCCAACCAAGTAATTGATTTCTTTCCCTTAGCTCCCCATAAATCGGACACCAAAAGGAGCTGTAGATTTGGATAGACCAGGCATTACAGTTTTATGTTCTGTGTTGCCAAAGCACAACGCTTTCCTCTTCCACAGACAGTCCCTATGCCTCCTATCCTTCCGTGACACACACACATAAGTGCACAAACACACACAGCCTGTGAATGACACTGCATTCCAAGAAGTCTGCACCCTCCTGGGGGTGAAAAAAGTAAGAAGTCAAAGCAAGCCCACATCTCCGTGTCACTTCTTCTGAAAATCAAAACGGAACAGGAAGCACCGGTTATGCATGTCCTTTTTTCTTCCATCAGAAAGGGGGCTGACACGATCAAATTTGTGTTTTTAAATAGACTGAAAAAGGCGTCATTCAGCACCACCTGTGTCACATTGATTTCAGTTCTGGGCCCAAAGCCTTGGGGTATGTAGCAGGATATATGGTTGTCAGCTAGCAATATTTGGAACTTTGTTTAATTTTAATGCCAGTCTTAATTATCTCAACATTATCCTACGAAGGATAATTTGTTCTTTCCTTGTTAATGTTCACAATCAAGACTTTTCACTGAGAATAGGCCCTTCATTTATGGAGCCTGATGCATCCCAGCCTGTGTGAAGAGAGGGACGCGGCTAGTCATCTGTTTCCAACTGAGATAGAGAGAAGTGAACAACAGAATTTGTGCCCTGTTCTCCTGACTGCCCACCCAGGGACATTGATTTCTATAACCTTGTCACTTAACCTGTCGCTTAAGCATTAAAATGTTCTCCTCAACCTTTGAGTGTTTTGTGGATTTGGGGTGTTTCATATATTTTAATCAAGCTGACTACTTTTCTGCAAATACCAACTTTCCTATTAATTCTTTGAAGATTAATGAGTCAGAAAGGTGAAGTGTAGCCAAAGGTTTCCTGGGTTTTTCATGCACTAACTACTCATAGAAATCAAAAGTTCTTTACAAACTTATTATTTCTACTAACAAGACTGCGCACAATGTGTATTCAAATTTCTCCTAAGGCATGCTCGTCTGAGCGCTTGTCCACACGCAGTCAAAACGTGGAGTTGGCAGGTTGCACTCACACAAGCATTGCACAAGGTTAGAACCCTGATGGACACACTCACAAGCTCTGCTTCCCGAGTCCTACTTTCTTAATTAGTGATCTTAGGCTGGGGTCTATGGAAAAAACGATCCTGACTTCCAAGAAAACCATGTTCCTTGGACTACCAGACGTAGAGATAGAGACGGGTGACAAAGGTGGCCCTGCATTTGCATCTCACTTTTGTGTTCTCATCTGCATCGGGATGATTAATAATAAATATTTATTTGGAAAACAACAGCCTGTGAATGATTGAAATGTACACTGCATGGCTGTCAGGTGAAGGGATCTGTAAGAAATGAACATTCGTGATTTTGAAGATGGTTTTTCTCCCACAAGTTTACTTACTCATTTCCCCAGCCATCTGGTGTGTTCCTTTAGGGGAACAAAGGGTCCAACCAGGTCAAATGTGTGGGTGGAAAAGATGTGAAAATTCAAAACACACACACACACACATTAAAAAAAAAAAACCGAAAAAGAGGCCTTTCCCCCCATCCAGTGGAAGGGCTTGTGGTTGCTTACAGGCTTGGGGAAGTAACCCAAACGCCTCACACACAGGTCCCCTAATCTACAAAAAGCAGAAGGTCAGTAACATCAACAATTTGTGGTTGTTCACTTGCCATTTATTGTTCTGCACATACACCTCATGAGCACCAGGTGGCGATGTCCCCCCACAGAGCAACACCAAGGACTTGGAAATACACCAGTTACCAACAGAACAATTTTACCACGGGACTTTTCACCTGCCCTTTCCCAGAACCCTCCCATCCCACTCAAATGCCAGCGACCACAGACAAGGAAGGGGGGCAGGGGTCTTTTCTAGTACCACACAGTCCTTCCCCCCCAATCTCTCATGCACACAACAGTGCAATACCAGGACAAGTACTTTTGACCAAATACAAAACCACAGAGAAATTCAAATTTTACAAAAAAAGGGAAGAGATGAAAGCACAAAGGCACCGCAACCACATGTACACAACTAACCCTTAAGGGGTGAGCATCTGACAAGGTTTGTCTCCGATCCCGTTTGTCATCCTTGGAGACTCAAGAAGGGAAAAACTAGGCTGCTGGTGTTAAGACCATGGAAAAGACGACAGGGGACCACCCCTCCCTGGGCCAGGGGGACGGCAGGTCTTCTTGGTGGGAAAATGCCCTGTGATGAAGTGATGGGGGCACAGGGCTGTGCTGGCAGGGTTGGCGCAAGAGAAGGGGCAAAGGAATGTCCCCTGCCTTGCCTCGCACAGTGTTAGAAAGGAAATTCAAGATCCCTTCTGCCCAGAGTCCCACAAGAAGACTGGCACAGGATGAGATAGCCCCTACAGAACGAAGTAGGAGAGAAATGAGGCAAAGACATCACCAAAACCCTAAGGGGAAGGACGTGAAGGGATGAAGACCACCAATGCAAGTGGTATTGCCACTGTCTACTGCTCCCTCCTACTCCTCGGCCCCCTTCCTTCTGTTCTTGGGCATCCCCTGCCCCACCTGCTGCAGGGAAACCAATCTCCCCCTGCTGTCCGGTTACACTGAAGTCTTTTCTTCCCCACCTCCTACTGCCTCGTTGTGTTTTTCTACCCACACATGGACGCTCAGTCCCCTGTGGCAGAGAAGCCCGGAGGATGCTTGGTGAGGGCGCTAAGAGTGGAGACAGTGTGAAGCCTGCAGTGAGGCTCTCCAGGGATCTCTGGGATGTGGCGACTTGGCCAAGAGCACGTGCAGGGATGTCTCTTCCATTAAGTTCAGGTGTTTCCTTCCCAACTGTGGCAGGAAATTGCCCTGTGGTGCAGCGAGCTCAGGACCAGTCTCCTGGTCTGCTGGTGAGATACAACGGCTCCCGGCAGGGACTTGGGGGCAGAAACATTCCTCAAATCAGAGCTCTCTTTCATGGGGAAGACTAAGGTCCCTGTAGCCATTTGGAAAGCCAGGAAAGACTCAGCACCAGCAGGTCGGAGGAAACTGGGTGACACTCAGGTGGATCCACCCACCACACCAACATCAAAATGTCTGTAGGCCCAACAGCAAGGAGGGCAGCTACGGACCCGGCTTTCCTGAAAGCCTGGTCTCTGGGTCTAACCTAAGTACCGTTTTTGAAGGTTTTTTTGTTTTGATTTTTCTGGCATCAAAAACCTTCCAAGTAGAATGAAATATATATGCATATATATACGTCAAACCCCCAAAACATGAGGTATATAAATTCAAATTAGTATCCAGAGGAACGTCCCCCAAACACATAGTTCAAAGAACCCACTTTCAAAGGGGGATTTGGGTTTCCCTTCTTGATCCCCCCTCGTCTCCTCCCTGACCCCCAATTCATTCCTTAATGGGAGCAGGAGGAACGCAGGGGAGGAGATAGACAGGGTCTGGGGACACGACCCAGATGCAGGTTGGTCCAGACCACAGTGTGGCCCTGACCCCATTAGGAATGAGCTACAGAGGTTCCCTCTGGGCTCTGAGTGAGTCTGTGACAGATGAGGGGCATGAGAAGCCCAGTGTTACCTCTGGGCATGGAGACAGTTAGGAGCCCTCACAGAAACAAGAACTGGATGGAGACTGGCTCTGCTACAACCTTGAAAAGAAATATAAAAAGGGGTCAATCCAGCGCTCCCCTCCTCACATCTCCCCAGGCACAGTTCTGTCTCTATCAGGGTCTAAGTTTCCTACGGGATGGGGTTGGGTTGGCTAAGGGTAAGGAAAGCCAAGGACCACTGCAACCTGGCCGTTTATCCCCCATCAAATCCGAGGTTTGGCATTTTGCAAAAGAGAGTGCAGGGACGGGGCCAGCTTCTCCGCCAACCTGGCCCAGTGATGCCCGCACGCACAGACACAGACGGCACGGAGCCCAGCTTGGGCTCTGCTCACAGTGACTTGATGCAACTCATGGAATCTCTGAGCTGGTCTAGGCTGAGTTGGGAAGAAGGCTGTGGGCCCCTCTCCCTGAGGACAGTTCAGAGGCTCAGTGGGATGCAGGCTCTGGTTTGATCAGAGAGGGGCTACAAAGAGCATCCCAGGATGCTACCCCAGAAAGGTATCCCAGAGTCTGTCCTGCCACATGAGAGAACCAGATGCCTCTCTGGATAGGTCAAAGGTGTGAGGAGGCAGGGAGGACCTGGAGAAGCCAAGGGCAATGACGAGAGCTGGGCATGCTCCCTTGGCCTCTCTGGCCCTCATGGCAAGAAGTGATTCCTCCCTCCACACCAGGACATCCAGTGCCTCATGGCACAGAAGTTGAGCGGTTCACCCCTTTACCCCCAACCTTGCACAGTGAGAGCTCCCTGCCTCCAGCAGAGGAGAGGAGAGTGGAAACTCCACTCTGGAAGCAGAGGAGAAGCGGCAGAAGCCAGCTGAGACAAGCAACCTGGGTTTCACAAGGCCAGAGTATGAAGTGCCCCAGCACTGGCTGTCCCCTGCACGTGGATGGGCCCCCTATCTGGGAGGTGGGGCGGGGAGGGGGTTCCTGTCTGCCCAGCACCAAAAACTCCACGGGAACAGACCCAGGATGGCCCCTTCATGTTGGATGAGGTTTATGAATGATGTCCCCTTACTCAATCTGACTCCCCCTGGGGCTGGGAGGGAGGGGCATGGAGACAGGGTAGCAGGGCAGATGTGGGAGTCTGGACCTCAAGGCACAAACTTCTAACCTGACACCCTACTTTCCATCCTGTGGTCCCCATGGCCCCTCCCACCTCAAAGCCCCTCCAGCCTCAGGCCTTCTCCTGGGCAGTGCTGTCCTCAGAGATGCCCTGGGCAGCCAGTTCAGCCAGTACATTATCTAGGTAGTTGGCATCTGGATAGCCATGACCAGTGAGATTGGAGCCAAACTCCGTCTTGTGGTGGACCTCATTCCAGATGACGGTGTCAGACTCGCCTGTGGTGCTGGAGGTACCGATGGCAAAGATGAGGCGGCGATCCCAGGCCACAAGCAGCAGCTTCAGAACCTGGGGGAGAAAGGCCAGAGACCTGAGGTAGATGTTCCAGGCTGGTCTCAGACTAGCTGTAGGATCCCACCATTCATGCCTCACAAGGCTTGAAGCAGCCCAGTGGAAGAGGAGATTTGTAGTGAGGGAGCAGTAGATTGTGTCCTGGCTCTGTCACCGAATGACTGTGTGACCCTGGATAAGGTGCAGCCCCTCTCAGAGCCTACTTCTAAAATGGCAATGGTGCAATCTGCTTCTGAGGGCTGTGAACACCTTACAGGCACTACACGTAAAGCATTTTCACTCTGGGAGGCTGAGGTGGGAGTATCGCTTGAACTCAGGAGTTCCAGACCAGACCAGCCTGAACAAGAGCAATACATTGCCTTTACTAAAAATAGAAAAAGTAGCTGGGCGTTGTGGGAGGCACCTGTAGTCTCATCTACTTGGGAGGCGGGAGGATCACTGGAGCTCAAGCGTTTGTGGTTACTGTGAGCTATGACACCACTGCACTCTATCCAGCTGACAAAGCTAGACTCTGTCTCAAAAAATAAAAGAAAAGCACTTTCATACTGGTGCCTAGAATGTGCTGTTTAGTAAAGGTTAGCTACCAATACAATAGCTGCCTCTTGAAGGTCAGGACCAAGGGGCCGCCAAGGGGCTGAAGGTGCTCATGAGCTGCCTCCCCCCCCCCACCTCCCTGCAGACTTAGTTTCCCCAAAGCTAACCTCGTAGAACAATTCTTTAAGGACTTCGTGAAGCCCTCAACTTCTTTTAGGTAAGGAAACTGGGGTTCAAGGAATAGGCTGGGGCTTGCAAAATGTTCTAATTCAGCTAAATTAAAAAAAAATAATAAAATCTTTGTTGAGCAAAATGAATGCTTAGTGCCCTGTTCTAGGCCTTGGTCAGAGCAGTGCCCAGAATGAAGAAGGCACCAGATAAAAACTGAACTATCGTAAAACTGATGCAGGTTGGAGGTGGGGAAATCATAATCATAGCAGTAATAACAAGAGCGGGTGTTAAAAAAATGTGAGCTACCCTTTCCTGAGTGTTTACTTACCAAGTACCAGGCATTGGGTCATATGACGGTTACAGTAGATTGTTCCTGTCTGCCTAGCACTGAAAACTCCACGGGAAAGGACCCCTGATGGCCCCTTGTGTTGGACGGGGTTTATGAATGATGTCCCCTTATTCATTTCAACCCCTGAAGAACAGGTGCAGTCTTTCACCACAGAAGGACGTTTCCGGCAACGCCAGACCACAGACCTGATGGTGAACTCACACGATGATACTGGATACTATTCCTACCACCTACTATTTACTATGCCATACGTTTTATCATTAGAGTGTGCTCTTTCTACATACAAAAAATAGTTAATTGTACAAAAGCCTCAGGCAGGTCTTTCAAAAAGCATTCCAGAAGAAGGCATTGTCATACAGCTCCACAGGTGTGTTACTGCCCCTGAAAAGACTCCAGTGAGCTAAGACGTGGAGGCGGAAGGCAGTGACACCCAGGATCCTGACCCTGTGTGGGCCTCAGCGAATGTGTTGTGTTTGCACCTTAGCATTTAACAAAAAAACTAGAAAGTAAAAAAAAAAAAAATTTAAAAAAACCTTATAGATGAAGGGTATAAAGAAAGAAAGTATATTTGTACAGCTGTACAATGTGTTTGTATTTTAAGCTGTGTTAGACCTAAACAAAAGAGTCCAAAAGTTAAAAAAAATATAAAGTTTATAAAGTATAAAAGTGACAGGGAGCTAAGGTTAATTTGTTATTGAAGAAATTAAAGTATTTCGTATAAATTTTGTGTAGTAGAGTGTATAAAGTCAGCAGGAGTGTGATGCCCTCGGCCTCACATCCACTCACCCCTCACTCACTGCCTCACCCCGGGCAACTTCTAGTCCTGCAAACTCCATTTACGGTAAGTACCCTATACACGTGCACCATTTTTTATACCATATTCTTATGGAAATTTTCTATGTTTAAATACACAAATACTCAGCACTGTGCTATAACTGCCTACAGTATCCAGCACAGTAACATGCTGTACAGATCTATAGCCTAGGAGCAACAGGACATGCGGCCTAGGTGTGCAGTGGGCCACACCACCCAGGTCTGTGTAAGTGCACTCTGTGATGCCCATGCAATGGCACCGCCTAATGACACATTCCTCGTTGTTAAGCAACACAGAGCTGTACATGTATCATCCTATTTTTGAAGATGAGGGGACAGAGTTCTAAAAAGTCTTGGCGTGGAGAGTGGGGTAGGGTTTGACTTCAGGCCTGCCTGGCTCTACAGCCCAGGGTCTGAATCATTACTCAGTAGAGTCTTAGACAGAGATCAGTGCCAATTTCATGGAGAAAGCTGATTTTGAGCTGAGTCTCCACGGAAAAGGAGGACTTGAGGTGTATCCATAGAGAAGGATGTGTCGATATAATAAAGACATATAAGCCCAGAGTGTGGATAATTACAATAATGGTATGTGTTTTGCAAATGCTACCTTTGTTTAATTCCTCCAATATCCTGTCCATGCAGATAAAAATCATCACCACTATATTATGGAACCTGAAACTTAAAGAAATGAAGTCATATGTCAGTTCCATGGCTAGGAAATGGCAAAACTGGGACTCAAACCCAGACTGGTCTGGTGCCAAGGCCCAGACTCTTATTATACCTCACTCTGCAACAAAGCCGAAGGGTCGGGTCCCGGGACAGCTGATGTGAAGGGTAAAGGTGGGGGATTAGTGAGACAGAAGGTTTAAACCCCCACTGCAGTAAGTTTTATAGGTTAAGCTGAGGGAACTGTAACTTCATGAAGAAGGAAAAGGGAAAGCCAAAGAAATAAAATGTTTGTTGTTTGCTCATTTTATTTCTCTTAAACAAAGGTGCTGGGTGCTAAAAAGTATGCTTTGGGATGACTAACCTGGAGGCAGGTAAAAGATGAAGAAGCATTAAGGAGGTTGGTGGTAGCAAGATTAGCCAAGGAGCCGGGTGGTTGGGAGGTGGGGGAGTGCAGGGAGGATGAGCTGAGCGGGTCCAGGGCATGAGTGAGAGTCCAGGGAAGTTAATTGGACCCATCTGGGTTCCTGTGATCTTGCAGTGTATCATTCACATGAAGAGGGAGTCTGGGCTCGGCACCTGTGGCTCAATCGGCTAAGGCACCAGCCACATACACCTTAGATGGTGGGTTCGAATCCCCAGCCCGGGCCCACCAAAACAACAGTGATGGCTGCAACCAAAAAATGGCCAGGTGTTGTGGCGGGCACCTGTGGTCCCAGCTACTTGGGAGGCGGAGGCAGGAGACTGGCTTGAGCCCAGGAGTTGGAGGTTGCTATGAGCTGTGATGCCATGGC
>CAUYQV010018935.1:0-78530 GCA_963574575.1 Galagoides demidoff
TTAGGAATAAATTAGATATTAAAACTTGAACATTATTTGAAAACTATAAGACATTTTAAAACGAACTTTTTCTTCCCTAAAACACTGATAAAACCATTCTGTGCCATGCCACAACACTAAACTGATTATCTCTTAGAAGACCAAATTAACTGCCTCCTAATTTTTTTTTTTAATACTGTAAGGTATCTCTATTTTTCTGATATTAAATTTTGAAGTCATATGTGATATCTGTTCCCGCTTATTGAAAACATCTAAAGCTGCTCACTGCCAGGCCTGGGCTTTGGGGCATGGGGAGGATGACAGAAATCTGTAAGTATAGCATAAGAATAGGGAATAACCCAAACATAAATAAAAGCAAATTGTTTTGCAAAAGATATTGTCAGGAGAATAAAAAGAGAAGACACAGACCAGAAGAAAGAAAATATTTCCAGTGACATATTTGATAAAGGACAATTATCTAAAATTTAAATAATAAAACAACCCAGTTAACAATAATAAACAATCCAATGAAAAATGGTCGAAACACCTTAGCAAAGAAAATATACAGATAAAAAAATAAGCATATGAAAAAATGCTCTACATCAGAGAAATGCAAATTAAAATCATGAGATACCACCACACACCTATTAGGAAAGCCCAAATCCAGAGTACTGACAACACCAAACGCCTATGAGGATGGGAAGCCTCAGGAACTCTCAGCCATTGTTAGGGGGATGCAAAACAGTACAGCCGCTTCAGAGTTTGGCAGTTTCTTATAAAATTAAACATACTCTTACCCCAAGTAATCCAGCAATATTCACCTCCAAAGGAGTTGAAAACTTAGGCATTTAAAAACCTGTACATAAATGTTTACAGCCGCTTTATGCATAACTAAACCAAAGCTTCCTTTAGTAGATAAACTGTGGTACATCTAAGCAATGGAACATCATCTAGAGCTAAAATGAAAGGAACTGTCAAGCCATGAAAAGGCAAAGTAAATCTAAATGCGTATTATAAGGTGACAGAAAGCAGTCTGAAAGGCTATGTACTCCATGATTCCAACTACCTGTATGTGGGATCCCTGAAAAGGCAAAACATGATGGAAACAGCTCAAAGAGCAATGGGCTGAGTGGGGAAGAAGAGCACAGAGGATTTTGAGGACATCTATGTGTCATTATAAATTTGTTCAAACATATAGAATGTACAACACCAAGAGGGAACCCTAATGTAAACTCTGGACTTTGAGTGATACTAATGTGTCAATACAGGGTCACACACTAATAAATGTACCACTCTGGTGGGCGATGTTGATAATGGAAGAGACTATGTCTGTGTAGGGGTGGGAGGTTTATACGGTAAATATGTTTCTGTCAGATAAAAGGTACTATATAAAATAAAAATTATCTTCATACTTTGTAAAACCAGAGGAAAGGGATAAATGTGAACAAGAAATGACTTTTTTTTTTTTTTTAAAGAGACAGAGGCTCACTTTGTTGCCCAGGCTGACTTGAACTCTTGGGCTCAAACAATCCTCCAGCCTCAGCCTCCCACAATAACATTTTAAAATAAAAATATTAAAGAAAAATACCGTGACACTGGGTAGCTGTCCTGAATGAAACACCAAAAGCTTTAGCAGGTCTCAAGTTTGATGGCCACTCACAGTTCCCCATTCCACTCGTATCAGGCCAGCAAATTCATGGATGAGGCTCTTGCTGGGCGTCCCATTTTCCTGAAGGCTTCCCAACTCTACATCAGCTCCACCTTTGCTTGCTTTCTTAAATGCATTCCCAAAGGAAGATAAGAAGTCAAAAATTATACTTCCAAAAGGAAGCAGGAACTCTCTTAGACTACAAAGAAGGACAGGACATCTTCTACACTCAGAAAGGCCTGGACCTGGGAGGGGAGTGGGATCAGAGGAGGAAGGAGGAGGGAGAAGAAAGACTAGGGGATGAGTAAATTCACACCACTTGGGTACCATGTGTACTGTCTAGGTGAATGGCACACAACTTTGGCTCAATCTGTACAAAAGCACAGTATGTAAACAAAATCTGTGTATCCCCTAATATTCTGAAATAACAAAATAAAAGAAAGAAAGACTAAATGGAAGGGGGCACTTAAAAAAATGTATCTACCTCCTTGACATTTGTAAGTTCTACCAACAGAACGACAAATTCAGTTCTTAGGGGCTTTTTTAAGAATCAAGGTTTTAAATGAAAGTTAAAGCTCTTGTTTTCATTCCTCCTATCAAATGTAACAGTATCCCGCTACACATGCTTCTTATTTCATTCATCTGTAAACCATTCCTGTCAACTCTCAAATGCAGGTCTAGTCAGTTCCAAGGTCACTGGGCACACATGCTTCTCCATTTAATAGTTTTGGGATACAACCTCATTGCTGTAGCTGTAAGATTTTTTTTTTTTTTAGCCCTTTTAATGTGTCGGTCCAGGCTTTTAATACCTTTCATCAAACTATTACTCATAACTAGTCTCACAAGACCCATAGGAGTTTAGCTTGAAGTCTGACCCTTTAAATTTAGATGTTGTGACATTCTTTGAAAGCTTTTATTGAAAATTATGGCAAGGACATTTGTAAAAACCAAAAAAAAAACAGTACCTTTTGTAATTTTGACCATGGCTAAAAAAGGCATAGAGGTTGACAAGGTGAAGGAGGTTGTGGAGGTGTAGCTTTAGAGAAGATATGTCTATTTGAACCCAGAAAATACTATAACAGTTCACGGAGAAAACTCCATGAAATTCTAAGGGTATAAAAATCAAGTAAAACCAACATACGTGTTTATTAGGCACCCATGAGCTGCCAAGTACCCTGCTAGCTAACAAAGAAACTTTTTAAAAAAGTTTATTGAGGACTAGTATAAATACAGCACAGTACAAATCATAAGTATACAATTTGGCAAAGTTTCACTAAATCAACAAACTCAAGAAAATACCACCCAATTTAAGGAATACAACATCATCAGTTTCCAAGAAGCCTGCCCCAGTGCCCCCTACCGTTACTGTGCTCCATATGCTAGACCTGCCCAACGGTAGCACCATACACACGCTTCTGTGTCTGGCGTCTTTAGCTGATGTCGTGCCTGTGAGAATGATTCATGGTTGAACACAACAACAGTTAGTTCATTCCCACTAATATATACACACGTATCTTTCTACTGTGGGAGTATTCCACAATAAGACACAGTTTAATGCTATTACGAATAGTACTGCTATGCATATTCTTGTACATGCCTTGTACATGTACCCAACACACTCATACACGCACATCTCTAGGAGTAGAATAGCTGGATCTTTAGATATGCCTACATTTATTGGCAATTTCCTAAGTGCACCAATTTACATTCCTATTGGCATAGTCTGAGAATTTTACTTATTTTACATGTCTGCCAATATTTTATTGTCTTATTTAATTTTAGCCATTCTGGTGGCTGCTTAGTAGAATCCCCTTGTAGTTTAATTTGCATTTCCCTAATGATGAATGAAGGTAGGCACCTTTCATATATTTATTGAATATAGTGGACACTCTTATGAAGTGTCCGTTGAAGTCTTTTATTCACTTTTGCTGTTGGACTGGAGATGTTTTCTGCATTGATTTGGCAAAGTCTTTTACACATTCTGGATACAAGCACTTGGTCAGAAGTTTTTAATCTATTTGCTATGAACATGATATACATGCATGGAAAAGACAGAACAGTATAATATCAATGGTTAAAAATTAGTTCACCAGCCTGTAAGTGTTCTAGGAACATAAGAACAAAGTATGATCAAATTTAAGGTTGTCATAAACAGAAAAGGATATACAGAGAATATAAACTTGGGGGTGAAATTAATAAACTTATATAAGTGGAACAAAATGGTGGAATCATGGCAAAAGCATAAAGAGTCATAAGCAGCAAAATTCAAGTCAGTATGAGCCTTACTCCTGCGTGAACATTCATTATTTTCCTAAGGTTTACTGCACACCAACTAGGCTGGATAAAAATGAGGGCAGGTAACTGTGGGGTATGGCGTTTTGGACAGGTCTTATTTAACGCTTTAGATAAATTTCCTCATTTAACCACCCTAAGCCTGTGATACAGGTATTACCCATCATTTACCAAAGAAACTGCTCACCTAATGGCACAGCTAATCAGCAGCGGAGCTAACCTGAGAATTGAGGTTATGCCACTTCTAAAGTCCATGATTTCTCCACCATGCACTCTGCAGCTCAACAAGCAAAATCCATATAAAACTTAGTAGCTCTGAGGAACTAAAGTGAAATGATTAGATTAGAACATCTGAAGCTTCAGAACTTCATATAGGTACAGCTTGGCCTTCTTAGATAACGCATTTCAGAAAACGTGCTCAAATTGAATACCCAACAGCCAATCTGAAAAGACCAATAAACAGCCTTGCTGAAGTGCCACAGTTCTAAAAAACCTTTCCTTCAGAATGACACTATTAATTCTGCAACATTCTGAAGTGAGCACATTAAATGAACACATCCTGATTTCAGAAATGAGGAAAGTGGCACACCTTAGAACCCAACAAAGCACAGTAAAGTGGCAGAAGAGGACCTCGTCCCAGGAGCAATAGTTTATTAAAATCTCTAATTATCTCTCACGTTTTTAGAAACAATCTTCAACAAAATAGTTCCAGCATTTGGTATGCATTCATTAATTGTGTTCTTTTGCTTCGTCATTAAACACAGTTTAAATCTAATGAGCATCTAATTGAGGTTAAAGACCCATCCTAATGATTTCCATCTTTATCTCAATCACATTAAGATTACAGCTATACCACTGTGTGTGCATACAAATACAAACATGTACATGTTCCCACAAATACGGAAAGCTTTCCTCTGATTCCAATTTATTTGTATAAAATGGGATAATGCAATAAAGTATTTAATCAATTACACAAACACATACTGCTGTGCTGGTAGGGAGAGCATCCCAACAAAACCCAAGTGTTACCGAAAGGCAGCTGTAGTAGCTTCCTGTGGCTGCTGTACCAAACCACCACGAATGTGGTGCCTTAAAACAACAGAAACTTATTCTCTCCCAGTTCTGGAGGCCAGAAGTTAAAAATCAAGTCTCACTAAACAGAAATTTAGGATGATCAGGGCTGCTCTCCTCCAAAGGCTCTAGGGGAGAATCCATCTTTGCGTCTTGCAGCTGCTGGTGGTCAGACATTCCTTGACTTGGTCCCAGCACTCCAGTCCAAGTCTCAATCCTTTATAAGGATGTTTATGATGGCATTTAGGGAAAACTCAGCATTATCTAGTCCAGGATGATCTCCTCATCTTAAGATCCTTAGTTTAATATATCTGCAAACATCCTTTTCACAAATAATGTTACATTCACTGGTTACTAGGATTAAGACATGGACATCTGCCAGGCATGGTGGCTCACGCCTGTAATCCTAACACTCTGGGAGGCAGAGGTGGGTGCATTGCCTGAGCAGACCCCTGTCTAAAAATATCTGGGCATTATGGCGGGTGCCTGTAGTCCTAGCTACTCAAGAGGCGGAAGCAAAAGGATGGCTTGAGCCCAAGAGTTTGAGGTTGCTGTGAGCTATTATGCCACAGTGATCTACTGGGTCAACAAAGTGAGTCTCTGTCTAAAAAAAAAAAAAAAAGAAGAAGACATGGACTTCTCTTTTAGCCACCATTTAGCCCACAATAGCAGCCTAGCCTAAGAATATTCAAAGAACTCATTGGTTAATATGTGCATCAAAGCCCAGGTCTAGGAAAGGTAGCATAAGGAATTTTGATCTGTACTGTATGATAGTTCAGGGTGCACTGAAGGCCAACATTAGAAAAATCAAAGACTGCAAGTGACATACCACAGATGCTAGCAAAAGACTAGTTCAGGTTAACCAACCCTGGCTAAGCATTAAAATCACCTTGGAACATTTTACAACTACTGATACTAGGGACCCACCTGACATCACTAAAATTACAATCTGAGTATAGAGCCCGGGTGTTGGTTTTGTTTATTTATTTTTTTATTTTTAGGAGACAGGGTCTCACTATGTTGCCCAGGCTGGTCTCAAACTCCTGGCCTCAAGCTATCCTTCTGTCTCAGCTTCCTGAGTAGCAAACCACTGCACCCGGCCTGATTCGGTTTATCTGTTTAACTCAGATAATCCAAATGTGCAATCAGGTATAATAAACCACCAGCTCAAGCAAAAAAGACAAAAATGGATTAGAGACCTTAATTATAAAGGTTTTTGTTTGTTTTGTCATTTTAACCAACTTAATGCAACCACTTTGCTTTTTAGAGACAAAGACTCCCTTTAAAAATTATGTTCTTCATGTAATTTGAAAATACATTGAGATCAGAAGTTCTAAAACCTGAACTGTATAACTCTTCTGGCCAAATTGGAATATGTTAGCAGGGTGGTCAACTAAGATAAGAGTACAAATAAACATCTAGTTTATAACAAGGAACCTCCATTTAGTTCACCTAATTGACCTTGCTCTAAAAGTATGCAGCAATGCTTGCTTAGAAGATGCAGCTCATAAAAATATTCAGTTTTTTATCTTGAGATCATTTTAGAATTATGTCTGCTGTTCCATGATTTTACTTATATACTGCAGACTACTAATAAGCATGGGAAATAACAGCCAAGAGTCAAAAATTCAGAAAGATGACTAATCCATTTCTTTATCATCCAGACTAATTATTCAAACTGAGGGTTTTACTTTCATGTCTCTGATACCTCTCCCTTCTTTCTGGGGCTACGCTTTTATCCATCTACGCAAGGTTGTTTTGTTACCTCCACTACAAAGAAAGAGAAGGGAAATTCAAAAGTTAGTCAATTCTCCTTGTAACTGTGTATTTTTTGAAATGCTTCTTATTTCAAAGGGAATCATATACACGTGAACCGCCAGGCATAAATGTTAATGTTTATTAGTTTTGCTTAGAAATCTCATGTTTTATTTTGTTGATTAACATGATAAATAGTGGCAAAGATGGCAAAAGCAGTATCTCAATAAACTGACTTCACAAATTACAGAGGATCATTGTTACCCTTTCTCATTACATGCATAAAAAATTACCAAGATTGTCATGCGCACACATTTCAATATGAAAACTGTCAGGAGTTACTAAACCTTTGACGGGAACATGTGTGCATTTTCTTTGTATACAATGAAAGGCAAAGTTATGGCTACCGGAAAAAGCATTTCAAAGCTCTTTAGACAACGCTGGCCAAGTCACCTATCACATTTTTCTGAGCTTAAATCTGCCAAGACACAGAGGTTAAGATGTCAGTTCCTAGATGACATAAAGAGGAATTTATCCAAAAGCTTTCTTTCAATATCTGAAAAATGTTTTCAGAAATCCGTATCTGTGTTTTATGATAAACACCTCCACAAAAACCATTACTGAGTATAAACGAGTATTCAGTAAGGCACAGTCCAAAAGGCCTTTGCAAACTGCATGGACATGTGGAAGAAATACAGACTACATCACGTACTTACAGCTTCTTTTAACCAAATTTATTTTAATATATCTTCTTCTTTTCTTAAAATATTTCTTAATTTTTCAAAAGACAAATACAAGAATAACCTAATTTTGCTTTTATCTTTCATGTTTTAAGACATGCTACCCTTTTTTCCCCCTCTCTATCCACTACATATATGCTTTTTCAAATATATTTTCCTTTCAACTTGGTATTTATCTGTTTTTTATCTTTTTTAAAGCACTGCTTATCTTTATTTTATTTCTTTGTCAAGTACTCAACTGGGATTTCATCCTGCTGGCAACCACTCTCGGCAGCCTCCTCATTGAGAAGTTTCACTTCTCATTTATCTCCCCCGAACTTTCTCCTTCTTTCTCACTTTCACTGGCAGCGTTAATTTTGACCAATTTCTAAGACAGGAAGTGCGTCTCTAAAGGTATAATCACACTTTACGTCAGCCTAAGAAACTGTTGACTCCCTATCATTCTCAAAATATCAAATATACAAGAGAGCAATGAAAAACAAACTGTAAAAATCTTTGAAGGGAAAGATGAAGATTTCTTTCATATTCCTAATAAAGGCCCTCAATATTATCTCTATAAACTACTTATTAAATAGGAAAGCTAAAAAAGAAAAATCTTACTTTTAGTTTGTACTAAATAACTAAACAAATATTTACAAAACGTTCGCTATTTGTGAATAGGCAGCATTATTCAAAGCCCACAAAAGCGACCAAATTAAATTAATCACAAAGTTGTTTTCACAGCTGTGTTCCATTATAGATTTTTGGTACTGGCCTCTAAATGTCATGACTTCATGCAAAACATTAAACGTTACCAGCCATCATTTAATCTGTAAAATTAAGATATTCAAAAGTCTGCAGTAATCTTGAAGATACTGCTCAAAATGACCCTTGCAAAAACTTACCAGCAAAACTTCAAAGGGTTATCTTTGTTATAGGGAAAACCTGAAAAACATATATATGTCTGTGTATACATATATATACATGAAGGCTGTCCAGAATGTACCCAGCCATGTAGGTCTCTATTTTTCATAGTACATGACTGGATACTTTTCAGACAACCCTTGCACAAGTGCGTGTGTATCACTCATAAACCCACCAACCACTGTTAAAATTTATAGAATAGAAAAAGATAACCGAAGTGTCATATGATCATACATATGCAATAGTTACAATCATATGATATATAATTTGGGCCTCTCCTTTTTTAACTTATGTCATGAATTTTGCCCTACAGCATTAGAACATTTGGGAAAATGCTGTCTTAATGGCTGTTTAAACATCTACCACCCAAATATAAATTATTACAGTCATTACAAAAAATAATGTGGAGGATACTCAAAAAATTAAACATAGACTAGGAAAGGTGGCTCATGTCTATTTAGGGGAGGTTGAAGCAGGAAAACTGCCTGAGGCCAGGAGTTTGAGACCAGCCTGGGCAACATAATGAAACCCCATCTATACAAAAAAGAAGGGGGAAAAAAATTAGCCAGGCATGGTGGAACAAGCCTGTAGTTCGAGCTACTCAGGAGTGTGAGAAGGGAGGTTCACTTAAACCCAGAGTTGAAGGCTGTAGTGAGCAGTAAGCTATGATCATACCACTGTACTCTAGCCTGGGCTATATAGCATGGCCCCATCTCTTAAAAAAAAAAAAATTAAAAATGGAACTACCAAATGATCCAGCAATCCCACAACTAGGTATAACCAAAGGAAACACAATCAGTGTCTTGAAGAGACATACCTGTAACCCCCCCATGTTGACTGCAACATTTTTCACAGTAGCCAAGATATGGTAACAACGTAAGTATCCATCCACAGATTAATAGAAAAACAAATCATGGCACATAAATATATCGGAATATTATTCAGCCATAAAAAATAGGATAGGTTGCTATTCACATGGATGAATCTGAAGGACATTATATGCCTCGTGAAATAAGCCATATACAGAGAGACAATACTCTGCCTCATCCCACCTACATGTAGGATCTAAAAAACTTGGACTTAAAGAAGGAGAGTGGAACGATGATTGTCAGGAGTCAAGGGATAGGGGAAATGGTGAGTAGTTGGTCAAGGATACAAAGTTTCACTTATATGATAAACCAGTTCTGGGATACAATGTGCAGCATAGACAGTGATGGATGTGTTTATTAATTTCATTGTCATAATCAATATATAATGTGCATGTGTATCATCATCATGTTGTATATCATGAATGAACTGTTAATTTTAACAATCTTAATTTGTTAATTAAATATTTTAAAGTAAAATCACCACTAAGAAAGGAAAACTACCACCACAAAATTCAATGCCACTACATAAAATGCAGACTTTCAAGGAAATATTTAGCAAACGTACTTGTGAAAATGTTGTAAGTTGTCTTTTGAATGTTGCCACTGTGGGAGAATGGACCCACCTTTTAAAAAGCAAGTAATATAAGCTCAGTGCCCACAGCTCAGTGGTTAGGATGCCCACCACATACACTGGGGCTAGTGGGTCTGAAACCAGCCCAAGCCAGCTAAACAACAGTGACAACTACAACAACAATAAAAAAAAGCCAGGCCTTGTGGTGGGCGCCTATAGTCCCAGCTACTTGGGAGGCTGAGGCAAGAGAAATGCTTAAGCCCAAGATTTTGAGGTTGCTGTGAGCTGTGATGCCATGACAGTCTACTAAGGGAGATATGGTAAGACAGTCTCAAAAAAAAAAAAAAAAAAAAAAAGGTAATATAAACAGCAATGGCAATGAAAATAATATTAAAAAATCTTCTATAAATCTGTCTTTAGGGTTTTCTACCTCTGAAAAATAGAGGAAGGCTCCAATTTAAATAGTGAGCCTCTGTTTTTACTTTAATCCTATCTATAAGCTCCAAAGAGAATTTCAAATAATTTAAAGTTTAGATATGGTTATGAATTGACAGTGTTACATTAAAAGTTCTGAGCTTTGGTAGCATTTCCCTTCATTTTCATCTTTCTTTGCTTTCTCTGGATGAATAGAAAATAAGATTCTGAATTAAAGATGGGCTGTTTTCTAAAGATTCTTCTCAATAGGCACACTAAACTTGCAAGCACTTACAAAATTAGAATGCAAAAAGAAAAGTTTAGGAACCAGAGACACTAATCATGGTCTAAACAAACAGGAAGGAGCAGTTTGAACTCCAAATATTCTGAGAACTACTTTCTCAGCCACATAAGCATAAGGAAAGAAGTGTAGCAGTACCAGGGTTTAATCAGGTCTAACCTAGAAGCCCCGGTCCCAAAAAGGCCACAGCCTGCAAGGCTTTTTTAGATACAGTGCACTTTTTCATGTAACAGAAACCAAGAAGAAAGGAAATGCACATAAAAAAATCAATCACAAAATATTTGAGCAATGAGAGACAAACAGTTACTGAAAGAAATCTGCACTCACTCAACAGGAAAAGCTTCTGCATAGAGCACATTTAAGATTACGGGGGTACTAACCAGAGCTGAAGTCACCAGGCCTCAGTGGAGCAGAGCCGCTCACCATAATTAAATACAGTTCAAAAGACCTTATTAGCTGATCATCTCAATTCCTACATGTGCCACATCCTCAGTGACATTACTACAAAAGACGTTTGATACTGACAAATGTTAAAAACAAGAGAAATGGGAAGATGCCCATCCATCCTTCAGTGAGAAAATTTCCAAACAAGGCATAAATTAGGCCCAATGAGGTTGCCTTTTAATCCATCAAAGGCAGACATGGCTATGTGATTTTATTACTAAACAAAACTTGTAAGAACCTCCTGCACTTATTAAATATAAAATAGCTTTTAAAATTCCATCACAGGTATATTTCTGACTGTAATTTTTAAAGGGTGATTTTTTTTTTCTTAGTGTAGTCAAGCAGGCAAAGAGCCAATCAATCCATTAGAAAAATCAAAGAGCCAGAAATCTATGCTTTGTCATTAATTCAGCCATTCGAAGAACATTACTACTAGCATCTTGTTTAAAAAAAAAAAACTGGACAGCAAGGGATAAATGGATAGGAGACCAAAAAGAAGAAAATGCCTTTGTGGTGTCTACCCCACAACTAGAACAGAGCTCATGTCTCTGGCTCATGCTACGTCCTTGGGAGTGAGCAAATGTGCCAGGTTTTGGCAGTGCAAACCAAAGAAGACACCATAAAAAAGCCTCTTCTAACTCTAGATTATGATAGCTTTTATTTAGGCAAAAAGAATACACTGGGATTATCCAACTGTTTCCTTCACCTCGTCCCTACGCTCCCTCCCTTTTATCAGTGAACACATGATAAAAACCATAATATAATGCTAGCTGGTAAATTTTAAATAGTATATTCCTATGGCTCTTTTGGAATGAGTCAGTCTAATGAGCCAGTTTCAGCCATACCTAGCTTAAAAGAAAAAGATGAATGAAGGAGAAAATAGTGTCACAGGCAAAACAAAGACCTATTTCCTGCTTGCAGAACAATTTAATAAAAGGCCTTCTAGTTTCAATTTGCTCCTGAATGTTCCTGAATCTTCCTGAAGGGCAATCTTTTGTAAAAGAACCTGTTTTGTTTTGATTTAACAAAATCTACTTATGCATTTTTTTTAATTACAAAATCATTTCAAACTGCCCAGCCAAGACTATTTCTTCTCCACTCTGGTATGGGACTCCTCCTGCAGGTAGTGGCTGTTTAACTAGAAAAACAAAAATATTGCCAACAGGCACACACTGTGCAGAAAAATATAAGTGCTACTTTTATAGACAGGAGCAGCTTTGTAGAACATCTAAGATCAGCAGCCCAAATGAAGAACAACTGTCTGGTTCTTCATTTACAACGAGGCCTTTAGAAACACAAAGATCCAGTACCATGAAACGTAGGTGCCTTGCATGGCTAGCTATAAAACTATAGATGGGAAGCCCCAAAGTAGCCAATTATTTAAGGCCATACATGAGCTGTTTCAACATATGCATTCACATACACTTACCTTTCCTTTAATTGCAGTTATTAAAAATATTACACATTTTAAAACAGGTTGAGAAAAGGCTAACAAGCACTCAATGTTATGACAGCTGGGCAAGAAACTGCTAAAGCAAATCAATGAACACTACACAAGGGAATGGTGTCAGACACAGGTGTGTTTCCCTCGATGCCTGAATGTATTCTACAAAAATGAGAATATTCCATTTGTCAGGAGGAGAAAGAAGGTAGGGATGTTTTTAATCTGTTACGGAAATGTAAAACTTAAGAGAAAAGGATGTATTACATTCTTTTTACACAAGGAAAGACATTTTAGATACACTTATTTATCTGAAGAATGTTTTTAGTTCCCTAGAGATCATCATCTCACCATTCACAAACATCTTGAATCATAAGCTCCAGTGCATAAATAAAAGAACTCTTGAGATTCTTATTCCTTTCCACTTTAAATGGAAGACGAGGTGAGTGAGTCCTGCCACTTGAGGTAGATTAGTCTCAAACAAATCCTTACCTCTAATGGGAACCTTCATGTGTTTAGTTTTTAAATATTTGAAATAATTCAAATATAAAGCAATACAAGCTATAAAAGTTGAATATAATTAAAACACCCAAGAAATGAAATTTAAAAGCATGACCATTAAATTTATAAACTTCAAATCTTTCAGATGATTTATTGCAATATGAAAGTAAAGTCCAAGTTATAAAGTTTATTTGACAGATACGGCATATTACAGGCACTCTAATATCAAAGCATTATGCTGTTTCAAATACATTAATTTCCATCTTACCCGAGACTTTGTAAATACTTTTTTAAAAAACTAACTACAACCAGAGGACAAATGATAAACTCCATCGCAGCACTTATAATATTCCTTAATATAAATGCAATGCTCACATAATCATTAAAAGACTTGGAAAGTTCCACAGACCTGAGACTCCATAATCTGTTAGACTCTGGGAGTGGCAGAGTTCCTAGGGACAGAAATTGCATGTGCCCATTTGTTCATTATTTCTGACGAAATTAGAAAGGTTAGCCTTTTCAGAACCTAAGAATTCATCCAATGTTCTCACTTTTATTTCTAATATTCAAAGTAATAAAACATACCACTTCTAAAAAATACTTAATATGTGACAGGCACTTTGTTTCATTCACTTATCCCTCCCATCATTCCTGTGAGGTAGGTTCTAACATCTCCATTTTACGGATGAGGTAACTGAAACAAAGGGATTAAATTACTCAAAATTTCCAACTCAGTAAGTGGCATAGCTGAGATTCAAACCCAGGAAATCTGGCTCCACAATCTTAACCACATTTCTAGACTATGCCATATTAAACAATTCCAACATCCCTCCCTGGCTTCCTACCTCTGACTCATGATCAAGAATACCATACATTCCTACCTAAATTCATACCACCTGCCATCCCTTTTTTAAAAGAGTACATTCACATATCCAAGTTGTTTTATACATTCTTGAGATAAAAGGCAAAAGAAAAGAAATTCCCTTAAAACCCCTCAAAGTCATCCATAAGGGTGAGAATCAACTTCTTTCAAACTACTATTCATGTTGATATTTTCACCTCTTCCCATGAATCACAAACATTTTTATTGGCGTTTAATGCCATTAGAATGGTGAATCCTTTCCAGAAGGCCTTATAGAATGTGTTTCTTATATAATAAGATTGGAAAGTCACAATTATTCCTTGACCTACAGGCCACAAATAATGTTGTGTTGGCAAGCAGGAAAGCATTATTCATCTCCTGCTCACCTCCATCAAAGTTCTTGGGTGACCAGGTCAATACCTGGAAAGGAATCTTCTTTTCCAAGCAGCAGGTCTCAACACTGGGCTTAAAATATTCAGTCAATCATGCTAGAAATAAAAGCACTGTCATCCACGTTTTGTTCTTCCATTTATAGAACATGGGTGAAGTAGATTTAGCATAATTTGAGGGGCCGTGGGATTTTCAGAAAAGTAAAGGCACATTGGTTTCAATTTCAAGTCATTAACTTAAAGCCATTAGCCCCTAACAAGGAGTCAGCCTTTCCTTTGAAGCTTTAAAGCCAGGCACTGACTTCTCTCTAGCTGTGCAAGTCCTAGATGATACCTTCTTCCAACAGAAAGCTGTCTTTTTTACGTTGAAAATATGTTGGTCCGCATAGCCACCTTAATGAATGATGTGGCTACATCTTCTGGATAACTCTCTGCAGCTGCTACTTCTACACTTGCTTCTCCTTGTACTTCTGTGTTACGGAAATGGCTTCTTCCCTTAAATATCATGAAGCAACCTCTGCCGGCTCCAACTTTTCTTCTGCAGCTTCCTCACCTCTCTCGGGCTCGAGAGAATTGAAGAGAGTTGGGGCCTTGCTCTGGATTAGGTTTTAGCTTAAGAGAACGCTGTGGCTAGTCTGATCTTCTATTTAGACCATTAAAACTTTCTCCGTATCAGCAATAAGGCTGTTTCGTTTTCATAACATTTGTGTATTCACTGGAGTAGATTTTTAATTCCTTAAAGAACTTTTCCTTTGCATTCACAATTTGGCGAACTGTTTGACACAAGAAGTCTAATTTTTGGCCTGTCTCAGCTTTCAACTTGACTTTGCCACTCAGTTCAATCACGTCTAGCTTTTGATTTAAAGTAAGAGACAGGCAACTCTTCCTTTTATTTGAACACTTAAAGGCCATCGCAGGGGTATTAACTGGCCTCATTTCACTATGTTGTGCCTCAGGTAGGGGAGAGACTGGAACAGCTGGTCTGTGGAGCAGTCAGAACACACACATTTATCAATTAAGTTCCCCATCTTATCTGGGCACAGTTTGTAGTGCCCTAAAAGAATTATAATAGTACCATCAAAGATGACTGATCATGAATCACTGTAATATAATAATGATGAAATATTGTAAGAATTACCAAAATGTGTCACCGAAACACAAAGTGAGCACATGCTGTTGGAAAAATGGTGCCAGTGGACCAACTCGTCAAGGGGTTGCCACAAACCTTCAGTTCGTAAAAAAAAAAAAAAAACCCACAATACTGTGAAATGCAATAAAGAGCAATGCAATAAAACAACGTGTGCCTCTACAACAGGAGAATGAAAACAGTTGGTCCTGTCATAAGGCAAGACTTATAAATCAATCAATGGGGCCCAGAAATAAATCCTTGTACACCTGGGCAAATGATCCACACGGACACTGAGATGACACAATGGGGATGGAAGAGTCTCTTCAACAAACAGGGCTAAGAAAACTGAATATCCACGTGCAAAGGGAAGAAACTAGAGCCGTATCTTAAACCATATACAAAAATTAACTCAAAATGGATTAAATACCTAAAGCAAAACTCCTAGAAAAAAACACAGGGAAACAGCATCATGTCCCTGGATTTGACAAGGATTTCTTAAATACGACACAAAAAGAATAGGCAACAAAATTAAAAAGACAAATGGGACATATCAAACTTACAAAATCCCGCACAGCAGAGCAAAACAATCAACAGAGTGAAAAGGCAACCAACCTACGGGATGGGAATAAATACTTGGAAACCACGGATTTGATAAATATCTGGAACACATAAACAATTCTTACCACACTACCACCAAAAAACCCCCACAAATAATCCAATTAAAAAATGGCACAGGACTGGAACAGACAGGTCTGCAAAGAACATACATGAGTGGCCAAGAAACAAAAGATGTTTCAACATCACTAATTGCTAGGGAAATGCAAATCAAAACCACAAGGAGATTTAAACCCATTGGGATGGCCATTATGGGGTGAGGGGGGCAGGTTGAAAATAGTAAGTATCTTCAAGGATGGGAAGAAATTGGAACCCCTCTGCACTGTCATTAGGAATATAAAATGGCATAGCTGCTGTGGAAAGTAGTATGAATGTTCCTCAAAATTTAAAAAGAAAAGTGCCATATGAATCCAGCAATCCCACTTCTGGGTATATATCCAAAAGAATTGAAAATAGCATCCTGAAGAGGTATTTGCACACGCTTCATTTGTTCAATGAAGTATGTCACCAAAGCCAAGAGGTGGAAGTAACCTAAATGTCCATCTATGGATGAATGGACAGATAAAGTGTGGCACATACATACAACAGCATATTATTCAGCCTTAAAGAAGAACATCCTCTAATATACCACAATACGGGTAAACCTGCAGACATTACACTAAGTAACAGTCACAAAAAGAATGTAGAAAGAACTCTTACAACTCAGCAAGAAGCAAAACAATACCTACAAACACCTCTTTAACTCTATTAGATTTAAGTCAATCTGAACAGCAAACCTACTTGTAAAACACTCATTTGAAATTATGAAAGGGACAAGATTGATATTGTTTTTCACATTTAATATGTATTGGGCTGCTCTTATTATTTTCAGATGATTTTTATTCCTCTGAATGCTTCCGGAACGTGATGTCCCAACACACAGGAATAAAGGAGTTTATCTAAAAGCTTCCAAAGATACATATTTTGGGAAAAGGACCTAACACAGTATTGCCCAATACAAAGTTAACACGAGCGACACGTGTAGTTTAAAGTTTTCCAGTAGCCACGTTAAAAAAAATGAAGAGACTTATAAAATTAATATGGGCTTTATTGAATCCAATATGTCCAAAATAGTTCCAAATGTAATAAACATAAAAAATTGTGATGGTTTATATTCTTTTATTCATACTAAGCCTTTGAAATTTGGTACACACACACACATATGAAGCTCTGACAGTTAAGTGTGTGGACTTGCCACCCTGCACTTATGTTGACAGCACAGTACCAACCACTAGGTAAGGTTTTATAACCTGGGCTTTCAGTGTCTCACAGCTGTGTTGGTGTTAACGTGTGTCTGTGTCTTGCTGAAGTGGCGTTCGTTATTGTTGTGTGTCTTTGCAAGCTGCCGCAAGAATGTCAGAGCTTGAATTAGAGCAACGAACAAACATTTGTAAATTTCTTGTTGAACTTGGCAAGAGTAGAAGCGAAATCAAGCACGTGTTAGTTCAAGTGTATCCTTGGGGATGACACCTTGAAGAAAATAGCACTGTACACATGGATTAAACGTTTTTCTGAGGAGAGAGGAAGTGTCAACTGATGAAGAGAGGTCAGGACGGCCAGTAACAAGCAGAGCTGAAGAAAACATGGCAAAAATTTGGCAAAGTGTGTGTCAAAATCATCAGCTAACTGTGAGAAGCACAGCAGACCAAGTAAACATTGACAGAGTAACAGTGAGGAAAATCTTGACTGAAAATCCTGGCATGAGAAAGGTGCAAAAATGGTCCCAAAGGAGCTCAGCCAGCACTGTCTGTGAGGGAGATTTTAGCCAGTAAACAAATAACTGTCTTGGAACACCCTCCACACCGATCTAATCTGGGTCCTAAAGACTTTCTTCTTTACCTAAAGATAAAGGAAATTTTGAAAGACGTTTTGGTGACTTTCAGGACATCCAGTGTAATAAGAAAACAGCTCTAATAGCCATTCCAGAAGAAGAGTTCCCAATCGCTGTGAAGGGTAAACTGGGCCCTGGCGTCAGTGCGTAGCTCTGCAAGGGGGCACCTCCAATGGGACTGTGGTCATAGTCAACAACATCGTATCTAGCATTTTTTCCAGGATGAGTTCTCGAGCTTAATTGTCATAACTCATATTTCACATTTACAGCACATCTCAATTCAGATGCTAAACTATTCCTTGAAACTACTTGACCTATACCTAGAGTTCAAAAACTTTACAGTAAAAAAACTAGATTCAATTGTTATTCTAAACATAATTTCTTAATAACTGAATCTATAATTTAAATTTAATTACAGTTAAATCTTCAGAATTCAATTCTTCAGTTCAGCCACATTTCAAGTGCTCAGTAGTCCAATGTGCCTGGTGACTCCTATATTGGACAGCTTACACCTAGCAGGAACATGACATTAGTCTGTCCTGTCCTCTCTAGTTCTAAGATACCTCATTTATGACGGCTCTCATGGCATCCAACTGGCAAAGCCCGGGATTAGCCTCATCCCCAAGGAGGATGTTTTTGTTTTCTGAAAAGCAGTCAGCATTTGAGGTTGAACAATAGTAAACGAAAATATGTTAAGTCACGGGGGTAGGGGGGGTAAATACAGATTAGATTTGACATCCCACTGGAGTACATACAGTAAATGAATTTTAATTGTAATAATTAATTATTAGAAACACCAGGGGTAAAACATGCTTGCCCTACTTATGTGAAATTGTTTGAACATCCATTTGGAATGCCCCTAACAAGAATAAGATTCAAGAAAAATCACCTGCTGTCCCAGGTGTAATCTCTCCTGCTGGCTCTGGGCAGCAGGCTAATCAGAAGGCAGCAAAGAGCTGCAAAAGGAATGAACCATTCACCTGAAGGCTTTGCAAGTTACTCACAGGCAACATTATTATCAATGTCGGGAACTGCAACCTGCTCAGATTTACCAACGCACACATTCTGCTCAAAGATATCAACAAAAAAATAAAATCATAGAAACAAAACAAGGTATTTATTATGAACAGTGCCTTCATTTGGCAAGGCAGAGACCACTCAGATCATTGATAAATTATGGGATTCCTTAGAAATGTCAAAATAGAAGAAAGGGCAAGTAACTATAATTTGTGTGATCCAAAACAATGGACACAAAGATAAAAAATGACATCAGGCTTTCCTTTTGCTATAAAGAAACACCATGTCTGTTACCGACCAACATGGCTTTATGACAACAATGACTAACTCTTAACTAGTTCCTAGAAGTAATTAACAGTACCAATAATACTAATAGCTAACACGTGTGTGCCACTTATTTCATGCCAAGAATTGTTCTAAGCCTATTATATATGTTAACTTGTTTAATATGCACAATAACTCTATAAAGTAGCTACTTTATGAATCCCATTCTGAAGACAAGGAAAGAAAAGAACAGTTAATGAACAAAGGTCACAAAGGTGATTGGCAGCAGACCTGAGACTTGAACCGGAACAGTGTGGCTCCAGATAACATCCTTCTAACCACAATACTATATAGCCAAGACTATCAAATTCATTTGAATTATAAAAACACTACCAGCTCAGGCATTTGAAATATTCATAGATGAAAACGTTCCTCATTTACCCACCAAAGATGCCCACTGATCTGTTCACTGTGACCACCAATTCTCTTATCACATGTTTGTAGGAAATCTGGTCCCACCATGGAGTCAACACAAACAAATCAGGGAATTCCTATTCCACCTGCCCTCTGCACCTCAAGGATTTCATACAACTGAATGCTGATCCCAAAAGAAATCCTAGGGTTTACCAGTAATCTACAAGAGCTATTAACCAAGGCATTCCTCCCAATACTGCATATCACAAATTCCAATCCACTTTTAGAAATGGGAAAGTGGAAGCATGCATTGAAATCTCACTTGCAATTAAAAAATTCACAATTCAAAACTGAATTACAACAAAGATATTTGTATCAGAATGTTTACTGCAGCCCAATTCATAATTGCTAGGTCATGGAAGAAGCCTAAATGCCCATCGACCCACGAATGGATCAATAAATTGTGGTATATGTATACCATGGAATACTATGTAGCCCTAAAGAAAGATGGAAACTTTACCTCCTTCATGTTTATATGGATAGAATTAGAAAATGTTCTTCTCAGTAAAGTATCTCAAGAATGGAAGAAAAGTATCCAATGTACATAGCCCTATTTTGAAACTAATTCATAGCTTTTATAGGAATGTCATAATCTAATTATAGCCTTAGAATATGGGAAGGGGGTGGAAGAGGGGAGGCGAGGGGGGTGGATGGGAGGAGGGAGGGTGATTTGTAGGGTCACCTATATGGTTTATCTTACAAGGGTACAAGTGAATCTTTCTAAAAGCAGAGTATGAATGTCTTAACTTAATGACTAAGAGAATGGCATAAAGGTTATGTTAACCAGTTTGATGAGAGTATTTCAAAATGTATATGAAAATAGCACACTGTACCCCATGATTGCATTAATGTACATAGTTATGCTGTAAGAAATAAAAAAAAAACTCACGATTCTATTTTAGATAATAGTTTCCAGTCCCATATAACAGGGCTGAGAATGAATTGCCAACTATTTCAAGTTCCCCACTCATATTTGCCCCAAATGCTTGAATCACATCATGAGCAAAGTGGCTTATGAATAACAATGGCAAAGAGGCACATAAATAGAAGAAAAAGACAAAAAGGACCTGGAGATGCAGCCCTTCCTTAATCAAAGATTATATATTTAACCAAGGCTTTCTACCCAACTTGTTCATAGTATATAACTCCCTCTTTTCTTCCACTTGAATTTCTTCCTTTAAGCCATTTGCTTAATCACAATGTGTATGTGTTTGTGGATTTTTTTTAATATGTAAAAGCTTGTTTAATATGTTACAAAGTCTTCTCTAAATGACCAAGTCTGTTAAAAAAAAAAAATACTCATTATGAAAATTGAGTAAGTCAACATCTCAGCTAAAATTTCCAAATGGCTTTAGCCACCAGCAGAGATAAGGGTAAAAAGGAACCAGCCCACTCCTTACATTTTTAGCCTCCCTGAGAAAGAAAAACATACCTAGTCTAATTTATAAGCTACCCCCATATTTGATAACTGACTGAGCTGCTTTTTGTGGCTTATGCAACTCTTTCATGTATGCCACAAAGCAAACACTACTTTAAAGCACTCTGCCCCACCCCACCTCCTCCCCTCAAAAGGTGATATTTCATTTTTCTACCTCCACTCTGGTTTTATTACATGAAACTCCATCTCCTGGGAAAAGTTCAGAAGACACATCTTCTAATTAAAGGAATCTACCAAACATTTTGAGTTCTATAAATTCTCCTGGTTCATAATTACTTTAACAACCAGCCTTTCCAGTGACATTTTCAATTCAAAAACACCCAAAGCAACCTTCCAAGCTGAAAGTGCTGCAATTCCAGAATCAGAAAAAAACTTGCTTAGTGATCAAGACAGTTTCTGATTTCAACATGCAATAGACTGCTTACTGTATACGAAAATCAACTTTCATAAACTCTCAATGATAAAACAAACTATTTACCTGGAGGTGCCCAAAACACACAGCCTATGAAAGGAAGCAAAGTGCATGTTTATTTGCCATCTCCCTGTTTTGACAGAATTTTGTATTACTTTTATTGAACATTAGTGCCATATCCTATACACATCACAATGTTACCTAGGATTTATGTAGCAGTAGAATTTTGTAACCTCCTGAAATTCATGTTAATCGTTAATTTAATCTATATTCAACCTCCATCCCCCTAGGTGCACATACAAACATACAAACCTGCTTTGATAAAATCAACAATTACATTTGCTTTCCTCTCTCTGTTGCCAAGTCATCAGATCCACCCACCCGGATCCCCTTATGACTATAAAGTTTATGGATTACTTATTTCTCATGGGTTTCTTTTTCCTGACACAATGTAACAACTTTCCTTTCATGGAGCTCTGATCAATTCTCAGAAACAAATTGGGGGAAAAGAGTAGCGGTAGCAAAGATGTTTTAAGATTTTTCTTTATTACTTGGAATCTTGTTTGCAAAGAACTTTACAGTCATATCATAGCCTTTTAACAGTCTAGAAAAGGAAGCATTCGTAATCCTATTTAAAATGGAAAAAATGAAGTTAAACCAGTAGCAAAAGATTACCTACTAACTACAAGGTAGAGTTCAGACACAAGGTAGTTAAATACTACATCTGTTCTTTTAATTTTCCTGAGCTCCCTAAGCCCAAATTTTTATTTTTTAATTAAGCCCTACATCACTCATATGAAGTAGAGCAACCTTTAACCACTGCAACCACTCCGTTACCTGTAGCACCACCAACAGCTGATGTCTGCTAGAGTATCTTCTAACCAGTTTGGGGGCACAGGATTTGAAGGGGAGAATAGACATTTTGAAAGTGGAAGGGACAAACAAGAACAGAACTCAAGAGCCCAGAGACAGGTGCAACATTCTGAGTGGGCTCTGAGTTTCTGATGGTGTTTGCTTCTAAGGACCCCAAACAGTCCACCTTGATAATCTTCCCAAGTAAAATATTCTTGTTTTTTTCAGTAACAATATAATTGCTATCCAAATGAACCTTAGATTTACTTAGGAAGTGGTTTTCATAGAAAGTTTAAGAAGTCAAATACAAAACTAGCATTAGCATATAAAAATCCCACACAGAATTTGGCAAAGTCCCAGAGACAAAACCAATATCAGTAATGAAAGGTACATCCTAAATGTTATTATTATATGTTTATTAAAAAGCTGCAAAGTAAAAAAAAAGTTTTTAATACAAAAATTCAAAAAAAACACACAAAATTAGTATTTTTCTGATAAAGACTTTCTTTATTTTGGACATACAGAAATTACCAGACAACATGTAAGAACCTGACCTTTTATTATGAGCAAAGGATGTTTTGTCTTCACCACCAGAGGTCAGAATCCAGAAGTCCTTGTTTCGTGATCACAATTTTATACTTTAACCTCATGAATCTCAGAGTAATTTTAAGTGCCACTTAAGGGCAGGGAGCAGTAGTTCACACCTGTAATCCTAGAACTTTGGAAGGCCGAGGCAGGTGGATAGCTTGAGCTCACAAGTTCGAGACCAACATGAGCCAGAGTGAGACCGGGTCTCTACTAAAAAATATATTAAAAAAAAAAATTGAGGCAAGAGTATCACTTGACCCCAAGAGTTGGAGGTTACTATTAACTACGGCACCATGGCACTGCCTAGGGCAATAGCTTGAAACTCTATCTCAAAAAATTAAAAGCCCTCAATTCTCAAAACTAAGTATAAATCCATAGAAAAGAGTTTCACAAAGGAAAAGAAGAGAGAAGACTGTCATTTTATTTATTTCTTCCTCTCAAAATCTCTAGAAGAGCTTTTGCTCATATCCTCAAGGGAGTAGTAGGCATTGGGCCCAAACATGTATTCATTCAAATTCAACGAAGGATAGCTGAGCGCTAGGTGCCAGGCATGGTGTTAGGTGCCCAGGACATAACAAGAGTGAAAAAGAGAAAATCCCTCCACCAGTGGAAGGATCTGACCTCAATTCCCCCTGACCTCAATCCATCCATAACACTCATTCAACAGCAAATCTCGAGCATCTCCTAGGGCCAGGCAACACTGATTTGGAATCAATGTTCTGTTCATGTAAGATCATGCTCATTTTCTTATCTTCCTACTAAAGTGGAGTTTATCCCATTCCTATGATGAAAAATTCATCTCTAAATATTAATGCTAGTGTTCACTGGACTTCCTCGATGAAGCTGGTCCAATTACTTGACCTTTTAAACATTCTTATCGGATTTAGGAGGCAAGGAACAAAAGGGCTTGAACATGTAACTCAGTTTTTATTAACTGAATTAGGAACTTCCCTTGCTTTTACAAGACAAAAAATCAAACTGTATCTTTTTAATTTACAATACACAAATATAGACCTTCACAAAACTCCTGACAAAAGAAGATGTTCCCAGAACACTAAATACTAATTTGAGATAAATTTCACAGACTTAAACCACAAGTCTGAGTCAGGTATTTCTTAGCGAAAAGCAAATCAGTTGTAATAGTCCAGCAGCTTTCCCTGCCCGAGAATGACAACTAATTTCTTTCACATAAGAATTTTCCTTTTTCTCTCTGTTCGGTTCCAAATACTGTTTGCTCAAACTGAATAAATTTCACATTTATGATTTTTAACTGGATCACACTTTCTGCCTAACATTTTTCATCTAACCCTCTCATTACGGAGACATTAACGATTTCAATCAAACCAATACCACTTCCTTACCCCAAAACTTAATTTCCTGTACAGTATTGCTTTCATTTCACCTTTGCAAAAAATCTCAGTTCACAATTTTTTAAAGATCTCTGTTCCTTATTACTTAAGAAAATTCATAGCCTGGCAGAAGGTAAGCCAATATAGGTTATTACAAGTTCTGCTACTCACTCTCTGACAGGAAATCTAGTGCTGTCACAAAAACCAAGTTTCTTGTTCAAACTCCTGTCCCTACTTAAAATCCTTTTTTTTTTTTTTTTTTTGAGACAAGAGTCTCACTCTGTTCCCCCAGGTTTGAGTGCTGGGGCATTGCCCAGCTCATAGCAACCTCAAACTCCCGAGCTCAGGCAATCATCCTGCCTCAGCTTCCCGAGTAGCTGTGACTACAAGTGCCTGCCACAATGCCTTGCTAATTTTTCTATTTTTAGTAGAGACAGGATCTTGCTCTTGTTCAGGCTGGCCTTGTACTCCTGAGCTCAAGCAATCTGTCCACCCTGGCCTCCCAGAGTACTAGGATCATAGGTATTAGCCATCAGGCATGCCTTAAAGACCATTTAAAAAATCTAACACCAACGGGGTGGTAGCTGCTTCCATGGACCCCTAAACTGTAAGACCTGTCTTCAGACAATCCTCCTCTGACATTCACCCAACTGACCTCAGAAATAATCTTAACTTAAACTTCAGCCGTATTCTTTGATTTACTTTCATCATGGAAACAGCATTTGGTTTAAAACTCTCTCCTTCATATTAGCCTCCAGTCTACATCTTTAGATGCTAAAAATGAGTTCTTAAACAGAGCTGAGAAGATGTAACACTTAAAATCTCATTAGTACGTACAGTACATCCTACAGCAGTGGTCTTCAAATGGTGATGGGTGCAACCTTCAAGGTGCTTGAAAACTCCAAAGGAAAGAAATCTATTTCTCCATCTTCACCTTCCTACTCTTCTCTTTCCTAAAAATGATATGCTTGCTTGAGAATGTTACTTTCTCTTTCCTAACCCCTGACATTTAAAAATAAACTTGTTATATATTCTTAGGTATAAATGATACTAATTTAACATTTTTTATACCATCTACCATTCATTAAAAAATGAATAATCTCTTTAGTTGTAATCTCTCACTGTTAACTTGAACCCTTTTTACACCCCACTTCCCCCAAATTTTTATTTGAATCCATGTTCACGTTGCAAAATGTTTTATAGATTATCATGTCATACTTATATAATAGAAATGTATAAAAACTGAAAAAATGTCCTGTGCCAGCAAGGATTACTCCATCTAGAAGCAATTGTTTAAACATTTCCCTTACTAGAACAGAGTCAAGCAAAAATCAGGTGATTATACTATAGATTCTTATAAGTGATTAAGAAAATGAGTGTAACTCTCAGCTCTCCCCTCTCCCCATCTCACTAGTACACTGACCAGGGTTATGCCTATAAAACCTCCAGGACACCAAAGAGAAGCGCCACTGGGGAAAAAATGGTCTCCACAGCACAAAGAAATGAGTAAGAAATGAATGAAGACATCTAAAAGCAGGGAAATAAGTGCTTTTGCAAGTCAGATTGCTTCAAAATTAAAGGAGAATCCAATTTTTAAGCCATCAATCAACAGATCATGAAAAATATTTTTTTCCCCAATGACAGCACTGTAATTAAATTCATTCATTTACATTTTAGCCAGCAACAAACATACTCTGACAATTTATATCAGGGCCCAAAGAGTATGTAACATTAAAAAAAATCAGTTGGGTACATCTTAAATTTAGTAATTTCTTAATTAAAATCTCCCTTTCTGCACCCCAAGTAGTGAATAGCATACAAAAGGACTCGTCTTGAATTGTGAAGCTGAGTATCAAATATTTTTTGAAGAGAATTTACCATAGAATATTTAATAATTTGTTTTAAATATTTTTGAGACAGTGTCTTGCTCTGTTGCCCAAACTAGAGTGAAATGGTATCATCACAGCTCACTGTAACCTCCAACTTCTGGGTTCAAGCAATCCTCCTGTCTCAGCCTCCTGAGGAGCAGAGTATATATGTACACACCACCATGCCTGGCTAATTTTTTTAATTTTTTGTAGAGATGAGGCCTCACTATGTTGTTCAGGCAGGCCTTGAACTCCTCCTGATCTCAAGTAATCCCTTGCCTCGGTTTCCCAAAAGTGCTGAGATTACAGGTGAAGATTACAGATTACACCAAAAATAATTTTTGATGATAGGTCATTACATAAGTTTTGCCATGTAACTTCGGAAAAAGCCTTTCTTTTTTCATTTTTGAGAACAAGTCTTTTCGGTGCCTACATCTATAAAAAGAGAAAAGAGTACTAATGCCAAATCTCTTATCACCTAGTAATAAATATGGAAGGAAAAAGCACTCATATATGTGTTAGAGATAAATGTTTAAAGAGACACCTTTTTACTTTTATTAATCACTTCTAAGAATCTGTAGTATGGGCTTGGCGCCTGTGGCTCAAGCGGCTAAGGCGCCAGCCACATACACCTAAGGTGGTGGGTTCAAATACAGCCTAGGCCCACCAAACAACAATGACGGCTGCAACCAAAGAAAAAAAAATGGCCAGGCATTGTGGCAGGCGCCTGTAGTCCCAGCTACTTGGGAGGCTGAGGCAGGAGACTTGCTTGAGCCCAGGAGTTGAAGGTTGCTGTGAGCTGTGATGCCATAGCACTCTACCCAGGGGGATAGCTTGAGGCTCTGTCTCAAAAAAAAAAAAAAAAGAATCTGTAGTATAATCACCTGATTTTTGCTTGACTCTGTTCTAGTGAGGGAAATGTTTAAACAATTGCTTCTAGATGGAGTAATCCTTGTTGGCACAGGACATTTTTAAGTTTTTATACATTTCTATTATATAAGTATGACATGATAATCCATAAAACATTTTGCAACATGAACATGGACTCAAATTTAAGTTTGGGGAGAAGCAGGGTGCAAAAAGGGTTCACGTTAACAGTGAAAGATTACAACTAAAGAGATTATTCATTTTTTAATGAATGGTGGATAGTACAAAAATGTTAGATTAGTATCACGTATACCTAAGAATATGTAAAAAGTTTACTTTTAAATGTCATGGGGGGGGAATTGTTTGTTTTGAGACAGAGTCTTAAGATGTTACCCTGGATAAAGTACTGTGGCATCACAGCTCACAGCAACCTCCAACTCTTAGGCTTAAGCAATTCTCTTGCCTCAGCCGCCCAAGTAGCTATGACTACAGGCGTCTGCCACAGTGCTGGCTTTTTGTTGTTATTGTTGTTGTCATTGTTTGTTTGTTTTTTTTCAGCTGTTCCAAGCAGTTTGAACCCAGCAGCCTTGATGTATGTGGCTGGTACCCTACCCACTGAGCTACAGGTGCAACCTAAATGTCAGTTTTTACAATATGCCCAAAATCCTACTTTAGAAACAACCTAAATTTATGATGAAAATTTATATATTAATATGAGATTTGAAGACTACCAAGTCACACCGATCTACTGCATCCAGTGATTCTTACTGGGAGGAACACTGTTGCCTCCCTTCCTAGCCTTTAACTACCAATAGCTGCTCAGCTTGCCTATAAATTGGAGTGTCACCAACATGACGATCTCTTCCACATGCTTTGCATTTTCCCACCTACCCTCTGGTCATACAAAACAGACCCAGCCTCCTCAAATAAGGACCAGCTTCTGGTCAGGTGCTGGGAACTGCGGACTTAGTGAGAGGGCAGAAGAACACAAGACAGCAGTGGGGCTGAGAAGCATGGCCTCTGGTGGATGGTTAACTGGTTTTAAAATCTGGCTCCAACAATTTACTAATTGAAACTCCTTAATCTCTCTGTGGTCTGGTTTTCTCATCTATAAAATGGGGATTACGGCCAGGCAAAGTGGTTCACACCTATAATCCTGGCATTTGGGAGGCCAAGGCGGGGGTTGCCTGAGCTCAGGAGTTCAAGACCAGCTTGAGCAAGAGTGAGACACCATCTATAGTAAAAACAGAAAAATTAGCTGGGTGATGTGGCAGACAGCTATGGCTCCCAGCTACTTAGGAGGCCCAAGGCAAGGGGATTGCTTGAGCACAAGAGTTTGAGGTTGCTGTGAGTTATGACTATGACACCAAGGCATTCTACAGGGAACAAAGCGAGATTATCTCATAAAAGGCGGGGGGGGGGAGGCTATAATCAAGATTATCTGATGGAAGTTTGTAAAAATTGAACAAGTAAATAGATTTAAAACCCGTGAAGCACCACTTGCACACAGTTTCTGCTATACCCTCATCTTCATTAGCAGCCCCACCACAGTTACTACCACAGCTACTCACTATCACCATACCCTCCATTTTTATTGCAGAGGCTCAAGCCCACATTTGTATAAACAGATAATTCCCCTTCCCTATTTCAGGCTACTATTCAGTTGAAAGGAACAGACAAGCACATCTTATATGTCACATGTACCCCTGCTTAGAGAAAGTCAGCGAGTGGAAACACAACAGGGTCCATAAAACCCTGTGTAAGTCAACTAGGATGGAGGGAGGAAAAACATCCCACAGGCACTTTAATTGGAAAACAATTCCATCCTGGCCATTTCCCACTGGCTCAGCCTCTGGATTCCAAAGGCAGAAAAATCAAGAAATACTGAGAAGAAACTCCAGGGAGAAGGTCACACTTTCTTTCTTCAGAGCTTCTTTCTATTCTTTTCCTTGAATTAAGAGAAAATATATAGAAAATAATTGGGGAGGAGGATACCCTATATTAATGACTAAGAAAAACAAAAAATAATAGGTTGATTCCACTTTCTTAAATGAAGAGACTGCTGTAGACACGACTGCCTGCTTCTGTCCACTCGTTCAGGACTACAGTTGGCCATGAAGAGAAAAAGGGGCTAACGGAAAGAAGCCAAAGACAGATTTTACAACCACAGCCCAAAGAACGTGGGCTGGCAGGAACGTGACTACAAAACCAGTGATTTCAACGAGCGCTGCAACAGCCCCACATCAGCCCCAAAATCACATCCTTAGGGAAGAAAGTCTCTTTTTAACAAATAATTTGCCATAATAAATGTAGCCAAACGTATTTGGCCTTGAGGAAGCTCCTTTCAGAACCTTAGCCACAATATAACTTCTTAATTCAATAAACCTAAAACTCACTTGCCCCTCAGTGCAAACCGGCATCACATCCTTAGCTGCCAGGTACAAGAATATAGGTTCTTATCAATTCAAAAGCACCCCAAAAGATTAGAATCACCTAAGATATTGGTGGGAAATATCGGTTCCTAGATCCCCAAAGAACCTCAGTCTGGGGTAAAGATCAAGAATCTTCATTCTTAAACTCCCAGGAAATTCTCAAGTACATGGTAGTTTCACAACCACAGCCTAAAAAACATCCCTGGAATACCACTTGGTAAACGCAATTCATAGTCACTGTGCCCACTCTGAGAGACTTGCTGGCATCGTTTTCATCAGCAAGCTCTGTTTCCACAAGGCTGGAACCACGACTGAAAACTGTTTTGAATTTGAAACTTGCCAGCACCACCAACAGAGGGGAAAGGGAAAACGTCTTTCTCATAGCTTCTACACAATTCTAGTGAAGGGTCCCAACTGGCCTGGCGTGAACAACATGACCACTGCTTGTTTTTTCATGAAAAGGCCTCAGGGTGAGGGCGGTTGAGACACCGTGGCTGGTGTACCCTGTACCAGATTCACCTGTATGGCCAAGGGACCTATCACAGAAAAGGCAGGCTTCACAGGATGTGTAGCCCCTGGGGAATCATTCTTCAATGGGCAGTTTCCCTAATTTGTGTTTATTATAAGTAACTTAAAATAAAATTATTTTATATTTTATGAAATGAATCCATGTTAAAATGTTGATATAAGCATTCTGGAATATTTGTGTTGCCACAGCAAAAGAGTAAAGGACACTCCTTTGGAAAAGCAGGTGTGAATACTTTTAAAAGATGTGACATTCTTAGCCAGCTGTGTGATGGCTTGCACCTATAGTCCCAACTACCCAAGAGAATGAAGCCAGAGGTTCACTTAGGACTGGAGTTCAAGGCTGCAGTGAGCTATGACAATGCCACCACACTCCAGCCTGGATGACAGAGCAAGACCTCTCCTCTTAAAAAAAAAAAAAAAAAGTTTATATCTGTTATTACCACTGCCTGAAACAGTATAAAATACATTTGTATGGAAGAGTCATTCATGAATGTTAGGCACAACAAAGTTCTGTAACAAGAAAATCCGACCTCCCTGCCAAATACTAAGGCAGGAAAGGAAATGAGATGCCTGAGTTCTCAACTCTACTCAAGCACTAACCAAATGTGTCCTTTTACTTAGGGCAAAGTCAGGTACACACCTTAGGTCCTTGATGTCATTAGATATAAAATTAGGGAGAACTAGCTGACTTGATTTCTCACAGTACACACTATGAGCTTATATTTTTCAAGTAGTCTCAGGTCTTGCTCTTTGTACCGACAAAGATGAAGCATATTGTGAGGTTTATAGAGAAATTCGTCATTGTTTGCTTATTCCTGCTGAGGGTTCTGGCATTATAAGCCAGGGAAATAGCAAAATAATAGCTGCCATGCACAAGCTGAAGTGAGAGAAAAAAAAATCAGAAATAACATCTCGATACCCAGGCACCATGTCTTTTGAATACATGCAAACAGAAGGTACGCAGTCATTTTAAAAGGGGTGAGGGGAGCCACAACTGCTATTTTGGAAGGTGCTCTATATTAAAATCAACAAAAGGAAAAAAGTTATTTACACCAATTATACTGTCATTTATTTGACAAATATTTACTGAGCCCCCATTATGAGTCAAGAGCTGGAAAAAGAACAGATAATAAGGCAAGCAATTCCTGCTTTTTGGAGCCAGATAAATAGCAGGGGAGCCAGGTAAACCAAAATTAAAGAATTATTACAAATGTGGTAACCACCGTACCAAAAAAAGCATATAAAGGGTATGCCTAGAAAACCTAATGCTAAAAGGAGAGGGCATTCCAAGCAGGAAAAGACAGCCTTAAACTTTACCAAACTTTACCCTTACAAACGGAGACAGTTTGGATCATTTGGATACACTGTCAAATTTTACAAGTGAAAAACAAAAGCACCAGGGAATATGTATCTACTTTATTTTATTTTATTTTATTTTTTTTGAGACAGAGCCTCAAGCTGTCCCCCTGGGTAGAGTGCTGTGGCATCACAGCTCACAGCAACCTCCAACTCCTGGACTCAAGCAAGTCTCCTGGCTCAGCCCCCCAAGTAGCTGGGACCACAGGTGCCCGCCATAACACTGGCTATTTTTTGGTTGCAGCCGTCATCGTTGTTTGGCAGGCCCGGGCTGGATTCAAACCCACCACCTTAGGTGTATGTGGCTGGCGCCTTGGCCATTTGAGCCACAGGCGCCAAGCCTATATCTACTTTAGATAAACTGAGCACTCTGTTCTAAAGACAGAACACATACGTAGACATTAAAAACAAGGGAAATCCACTGGCAAACACATTCTTTTTCCCCCTTAAAAAGCGCAATCAAGAAACTCAAACTCTTAATTCTGAAGACTATCCACAAAATAATTAATTTCAGAATAAATTAGTGTAATTAAAACTTTTCTGATTAAGAAAAAAATTTAGCCTTTTCCAGAGACCACCTGGGCAGTCCCAGAACTATTATCCTTCTACTCTAATGATCGCTGGTTTTAATCATTGTCTTTATAAAAAAAATCACTGCATTCCAGTTGACAATTTGTGTTCCAAGTTTCCTTTCCAACGTTGTCTTTAAAGTCCAAGGCAAATAAAAACCACCACACATAGTTGCTTACAGAACTGACAAGGGATCCTTGACTCCAACAGACCTGGCTGGCATCAATGATTCAAGCACATTATGAAAATCTCCACACGACTCAAATTTTTTTAAGTACAGAACTGAAGTTTACACCCACAAATCTGTTTGATCTCTGCAGTTGCAAAACCATATGGCACACAGAGAAAAACAAATTATCTCTGCTTATGAAATAAGAACCGTCTGTAGCCTTTGGGACAGACCAACAGCTATGATTGTCCTACTTGCTGCATATCACTATAATTAACTCTCTCTGATCCTTTTGAAGAATGCAGAGTTTTGGTTTGGGGTTTGTTTGGGCTGGGGGATTAGGGGCCAGAAGTAAGGAGGATCACCAATGGGAGATGGGAAGAATCCGAAACGTAACCTCAGACACAAGAATTTCAATAGTCTCTTTCTATAAATATTTTATATGTAATATTTTTCATGCATTAATCACATTTATTATTGAGGAAATATACAAAGCCACACATGTCAACATTTACAGTGTAGTGCAAAGAATTATGCTTGTGAAAAGGGCTATGTCTTTATATTCAGTGACTCTGTAACTTCCAGAATACAATCAGTTTTCTTTTTAATATAAATATAAAAATAAAAGTACAGCCTAGTCATAGGCTACATAAAACCGACAGCAAAAATACGGCATAGCAAATAAAATTAAATAACTTAAAATGCAGCTGAATTCTGCCATCCCCGCTTCCATTCCTGTTACTCCCTGCCCTACACTACATCATTTGTGCAGTCCTCACCTCCCCCCCCAAAAAAGGGTTAAAAAGAATTTATACTTCTAAAACCAAAAGGTAAAGCTCTATATCTCAAAAGTAACATGTGATGGGATTTAAATGTTGATCTACAACACCAAAAGGACTTAAGAAACCACTTTATAACTATAAACAGCTAACCAAAAGACTGTTAGCATCAGCCAGGGCAACTTCAGAGATGTTGGCTGAAAAGATCCAGACTGTAACAAAAGAAACTACAAATGCAAATAAAGAGTGACAAGAAAAAAAGGAGTAAATATTTTTAATGGCAGAAAGATCACTTCCCAGACACACATGCCATTTTATATATATTTTAAGGGTATATAGGTGGTGACAGGTTAGAAAGAATCTGTCATTTTGATTTTCCAAGAGAAGGTGCTATCCTTAGGAATAGCTGCCTCAGTTGGCCTGCCTGTCTCTCCATTTGTTAAGACCAGAAAAATAAAAGTGTTTCCCTAACTCTCTGTAGTAGAGCAGATAATATAGTAGGTTCTCCTCTGAAGGACTAGTTTCAAGTCTTAACTCATGAAGTGTTGTGAAATCTTGAGAACACTGGGTCCTGGAAACATTCCTTGCATTTTATCTTTATTTTATTTATACCATAACCAACCCAACATCTTCCAGCAACACCTTACTGTACCTCCATCATCACATCTCAGTGCCTGCTCCTATTTCTAGCTGGGATCCCAAGGAACCTCTCAGAGCTAGCAGACAAGCTGGGGAAAGTTTCCAAGAAGCAAACCAGGCAGCGTTCAAGGGAGAAACTTTATCCCTGTAGCTATGATCAATTCCAAATGTAAATACCTTTAAAACGTATGGATTACAAGTACCGTCTTAGGAAAATCAGTAACATGTCACCAAGGAACAGCATTAATGGGTTTCCCTGGAATCTGATCTGTTAATTCTAAACATCCTTATACCTTTTTTTTGTTTGTTTGTTTAAAGATCACTTGCTCTATACAGATGACCTACAATGGAAAATACCTTTTATTCACTCACTATCTAATCTTGTTGTCCCTAAGCCAAGTCCCTACTGAGGAGGGAGTAGTGTCATGTATTTGGCAAATAATAGTTGAAGACAGCCTTTGTCTTTTATTTTTATTGGCAGTTTATGTGGATAAGCCAGGCTACAGACATTTCTGGATGCTTCAAGTGTGCAAGAAGAGAAGCAGCTCAGAGAAGGCCCACAGAGACATCAGGAACAAGCATCTTTACCTGCTAAGAGTAAGCACTGGTTTACATCTTCCCGGATGATGCTTTTAATTCCTCTTACGACCCTAAAGCCTCTCAGCTGGGTTAGGTAACCCACTGCCTTTTTTTCCCCCTTCTTTCTCCTTCACTGAACGCCTTGTTTGCACCTCTTGGCTATAGACAGAGCAAAACCTAGTCAGACTCATACATATCTGCACTTGACCTTCTTCATGTGGCAAAAATGTTGGCATCTAACACTACAGCAATAAGAAAAAGGAATGTGAGTTGTAGCAATGACAAACAGAACCTTACAAAAGAAAAACAAAGAAGAATCAACCAAAAGTTTTCATTAGCCAAGTTAGGATATAACGAAAGATGACTTTTTAAAATAAATAAATCTAGGCAGGAGAGAAATCCATCTAGCAAGTAAAATTCATCTACAGCACAGCATTTTTTACAGCAGCTTGATGGAGTTTTCATATTTTGAAAAATGAGACACTGACTGATACACTTTGCCAAATATTCTGATCTGTCATCATTCTAAATATACGGGCCCATCTTTCAGCAAACAAATTAGCAGGTAATATATCATCCCTGAGCGCACACCCTTCCCTGGAAGCTCTATAAATACAGAGTGATCAAGACTGGCAGTTACCGAGCGTCAATGTAAAACATTACTAATTTCACTTGAGCCACACTACAAAAGTCCATTGTATCAATCATAAGCAGAATGTCAGAAAAAGCTTTATGCACTGAGATTCTTTCAGGAGAGGAAAAACAGTGAGACAGAAAATAGATGGCCCTTATACTCCCGTTAGTAGCAGAGAAAGGCGAATGAGTGACTCCAGTATTATTTTTTAAGGATGTTTAGGACCAGATAAGGAAGTCCCAAATTTGGGAAAATCACAAACTGAAGGAAAAAATACCTCTCTCTTAGCCTCACCTATTAAAAGCAGTGCAAAGCTCTCAAGCTTCCCAGGACAGTTAAGTGCAGCAAAGCTAACTACAGTCTCAGGTCCTCAGAAGTGACTCATGCAGTCTCCAAGATTCTGATTTAAACAACAACTAACTATTTTCTAAGGGCAAAAGGGGAGTAAAGTTCTTAAATCATTTAATTCTGCCAATTAGTTCCGCAACTATGGCATTAAAGAACTATGGATATTTATCCACTGGAAGTGGATCAAAAAGTGGGCTCTCTTAATGCCTATTAAATAGTGCTGATTTTCAAGCATCACTGACCAAGGTCAAATCTGAACCAATGTGAAAACCTCCACTTCCCCATCACTAATCCCTTGAGCCATCCATTCTTCCAAAAGGCAAGTGTTTTGTAGGTGGGGGAGAAATACCACACAGTATGGGTAGCATTTAATATCACTGCTTTCTACAGTAAACTCAGCTTACACGCCTATCATTTATGTATGACAAGTTAGAGAATGAAAATGCCCTGGAAACTTTCAGAAATTATATCACTGTGGTAATGGCATGCATAGAGAATCAAAGAATTAAGAGCTTTATCCCACATAAACTAGGTACAATCTCTGGTTTATTGCCTGGTCATGTATTTTTTTTTCTTGGTATTTAGCTTTCTCCCATGAATTGGAGAAACAAAAGCATGTCTATTGAGTATTTGTTAAGCATGCTGCTGGTCAAACTACACATTAGTAGGTTATCAGCTACACTTAGAATTCTAAGTTTGGGCTCAGGAATTGGGAGTGACGAGAGAAACACAGTGAGCTATAATGCCCTTGGTGGTACACATAGACACACTGAGAACTAACTTGCCAATTCATTGCTCAAAACAGAAAATGACCACAATACCCCAGAGTTGGCCTAAGACCTAACTGTTCAATTTCTTCATCACACTACTATCATAAATACCACCCTCACCCTCATAATCTACACATTGCTAGGAACCTTCAACTTATGATATGATATTCCTATTAACAAAGTTAACCACAGTAGAGGTCTACAGTTCATCTATCATGAGTGTTAAAATCTCGCCAAGGTTCACTGAAAACCTAACCACCTATTATGGTACCTTTTCAAAAACATTAAATATAATTCAAATATATTTAAACAAGAAAGAAAAGCTGTACTGCCAAGAAATCTATTGTAAACGAATCACTATCAAACCTTGAATAAGACAGCACAGCAGTCTGTGCCTGCGGTCCCAGCTACTCAGGAGGCTGCGTCATAAGAATTGCTCGAGCCTAAGAGTTTGAGGCCTCAGTGAGCTGTGATGGTGCCACTGCACTTTAGCCAGGGCAAAAAAAAAAAGCTGCTTTGTCAATCTTGGTCATATGCTAGTCCTTCATGCAAACTCTCTTTCCTTTCCCTTAGTTTGCCCCTCTTCCTACTCAAAGAAAAATAATCAAAAAGTGTTCTGGCTCGGCGCCTGTGGCTCAAGTGGCTAAGGCACCAGCCATATACACCTAAGGTGGCGGGTTTGAATCCAGTCCAGGCCTGCCAAAACAACAATGACAGCTGCAACCAAAAAATAGCTGGGCGTTGTGGCTGGCACCTGTGGTCCCAGCTACTTGGGAGGCTGAGGCAGGAGACTCATTTGAGCCCAGGAGTTGGAGGTTGCTGTGAGCAGTGAAGCCACAGCACTCTACCCAGGGGGACAGCTTGAGGCTCTGTCTCAAAAAAAAAAAAAAAAAAAAGTTTTCCTTGGCCCCTGCTCCCCATGGAATTAATCACTTCCTCACTGAATTTTTATACACTTCTCATTCCTAGCACAGTGCATCTTCTCTTTATTTTAGTGGCACGGACAACACTTGCTTATAGCAAATTCAAACAATACATAGGCACATACAATAAAAACAGAGTTCTCACTTCTCCCCCCAACCTGTTAACCATTTGGCACACACGTGTATCATTCCAACCCAGTGCCTATACTTACACGTATACATGCACATCGACTTATAGACATAACACATCTAAGAGACTACGTACTCCAAAGAGCAAGAACTGCCTTCTTCACCCCTGTATCCCATGCCTGGCATGCTGCTGACACAAATAGCTGCTTAATAAATATTTAATCAATGATTGAAGGGTTGCCGGGTACGGTGACTCATCCCAGCACTCTAGGAGGCCAAGGCAGGTAGATCACCTGAGCTCAAGAGTTAGATACCAGCCTGAGCAAAAGCCAGATCCCATCTCTAAAAATAGCCCAGGAATGTAGCAGGCACCTATAGTTCCAAATACTTGGGAGCATAAGGCAAGAGGCTGCTGTGATCTATAGCACCATGGCACTCTACCAAGAGCAACAAAGTGAGACTCTGTTCCCCCCCCCAAAAAAAAAAAGAAAAGAAAAAGAAAAAGGAAAAAAAAATGCTTGACGGGTTAAAGCCACAGAGGAACAGTCCTTTGGCACATCCAGACAGAGGGAAAATAAATATCTGTGTCCTCCCCTGTGCCTGTGCTCATACCCATCTTAGATTTGGAAGGAAGGAAGGAAGAGGCAGAAGACATCTGAGTCTAGGGTTCCAGCAGTAAACTAAATACACCAAGTGGCTGATGGTCACCCACACTAAGGCACAGCAGCATCTCCAACTATTATAAGAATACCCAAAGCAATTTACCAAAGGCAGAAACCCATTCAAAATTCTGTGAGGATACTCTGTCCCTAACCTCAAGAGCTAGTCCTACTAACTGTCTTAAAATCAGCACTGAGGGCAGCACCTGTGGCTCAAAGGGGTAGGGTGCTGGCCCCATATACCAGAAGGAGCCAGTTCAAACCCAGCCCCTGGCCAAAAAAAAAAAGGAATATCCAAACTTCGTCCTTTCGTTCTAGCAGAATAAAACATTCATTTAAAAAAATATATAAAAAATAGAGCACTGAGCAACAACTGTTTACAGGATTCTCAAGGGACTAGCCAAAAAATAGGTAATTTATATATTAGAAACTGTGTCTGAATTGTGCTTGTAAACATATGAACTTATTTTAGAACAGAAAAGCAGAAATTTCAGGACATACCCAAAAGAACAAGAGAAAATATTATCACTTAAAGTTATCAACATAAATAAAGCTATTTAGATATTATGACATAGGTCTGAAAGGATTAAAATTGTGGAAAATCTCTTTTCTCTAAGCATTTTAACTAAATGGGTTTCCATACCACAAGAAGAGCTGAAACTAGTACTATACTCAGCAAAAATTTTTAACACGAATTATTTAACCAATTAATATACAACTTAATTTAGACATGCAAATAAACCCTTTAATTTTCCTGAATTTTTTTAAAAGATAGACTTGATATTTGCAATCTTAAACTATCAGTCACCAATTGATGGCCACTCCAAGCAAAAATAGGTCTAAAATTATTAAATGGCACAGGAAATTATTCTATATCAAACCCTATTTTAGTAAATCTCTAGATTTGAGCACTGAAATCAGAGTTAATTCAGTTCATATTTACCCCAATTGGCCCTTTCCTTGCCAGGGTTCCAAGAAAGTATAACTTCAAGATTCAGCACAAGAAATGTTCCACAACTTGGTCAACAGCCAGATTTACAGAATAGGCCCAGTGACCAAGGCCCTGAGCACAAGTCCAATACTAACATATTTAGAAATGAACAAACTGACATATATTAACCAAGCAGGTCTTCAGCTCAGAGTCAAGTATGGCCACATAGACTAACACTTGGCCTGTAGCTGGGGGAGGGGAGAGGAAGGAGGGAGAAGCAGGTAGGCAGGCTGGCGTTGGCCCAGGTTTTTAGGAACTCTTCTCACCCATGCCCCCATCCTCCAACCCTATTCACCAAGATACTTACCTCCATCCCTACCTAGAGCTGCCTTCAGAGACAATTAAGATGTTGACTTGGAGTCCATGTCCTATAACTATTCAACAATTCCAAATTCATGAACCCCAGCGAAGAAGAATGAAATACGGTAACCAGATATAAATACTCGGATATACCCTAAAGCAAAAGAGGGGCCTGTGTGTGTGTGTGTGTGTGTGTTAGAAACACACATTTTCTAAATAACATTTTAAAAGTATCCATCACTTGTGCTTGTAGTCCCAGGTACTTAAGAAGTTAAGGAAAAAAAAAAAAAAGTTAAGGCCAGAGGATCACTTGAGTCCAGGAGCCCAGGGCCACCCTAGGCAACATATTGAGACCTTGTCTCTTTTAAAAAGAAAAACAAAAAATAACTTTAAAAACAAAAAAGTATCACCATGAGATATTTACAGACTAAATGGTAAGAAGGCTAAGACTGACCTCAAAGTAAAGTCAGATGGAGGGAAGGAGGAAAGGAGGATTAGATGATGGTATTGGTGATGCAAGAGTGTGAGTTAATAGTTATTGAGGATAAGTAATGAATATATAGGTGTTTATCATAATTTCTTTCTACTTTTCTGAATATTTTTAAATATCGACAATAAAAAGCTGGGGATGCTAGAAATATACACAATAAAAGGCTCACACTAACAACCTCTTAATGTGTGGGTTACGGATTTTATATTCTTCTGAGAGCTTTTCAAGAAGACTCAGATAAGTTTTGTGTTCAGGAGGTAAGTATTTACTGTTAGCATGATGATTCTGCAAAACATTTCTGGATGCCTTTAGAAGACATTCTAGTCACAGCAAACCAAACTGTAGGAAGATCCAAACTTAAAAAACTACTGTGCCCCAAGGCACACACACAGAGAAATCTATATAAACAAAGCTTAATGAGAGGATGTAACAAGTATAGAATGAAAAGAATCTTAGAAAAATATTCCAACAGAAAGTAAAACAAATGAATTCCTCTTCTGGAAGGGAAATGTCATCTGTTTTGAAAAGGCTTATTTCCCCTTTTAGCTAAAGTTGATTGAGTCCTTGCTATGTACAAACAACTTGCCTGTAATTTCATCTGCCTGCAACAGTCCTGAAATAAAGGAATTGAAGTTCAGAGAGTTTAAATAGAGTGGGGTTGGAATAGGGATTCCAAACAAGAACTTAAGAATCATCTTTGTGTTGGGATGCCTCAGACGAAAATAGGAGAGTGAACTTACAAAGAGAAAAGGAAAAATTCATCTGCTTCAAAAAATTCCCACAGTAAAACTATCCAGCATCTCAGATTCATTTATCTTCCTCCTGTCCATCCTTAAGACCAATAGGGGGAAAAGGATAATGAAAGGAATACATCAAAAAGAATTAAAGTTCCATAAACCTTAGTAAGGTCAACAAAAGCAACTAGCATCTAAGAACGCTTATGTGCCCAGCAACATGTTATTTACAAACACCTTATAGGAGCTATTGTCATTCCCATTTTACAAAACCTGACCCTCACCCAGATAATGCTCGAGATACCTGTAAATAAGCAAAAACTGTTTCTGAAACCCAGAAAGCCTCCATGAGCTACTGCACAAGCCACCACCCCATGTCACTTCTTGAAAACTAGGCTTACAACCTCTTTAAAAAACAGCTACAGCAATAATAGCAATCATCTACATTCCCAAATTATTAACACCCAAATATAACAACCACCATAATATCCCAAGACTTTTCAAAGTCTGAGAGCCATTAGGAAGATTACACAGGAATCCATTACAAATGCTTAAAACTGTGCTTGAGATCCCACAGTCCCATTACTAGGCATCTACCCAGAAGAAAAAAATAATAATTTTATTATAAGGGTATCTGCACTAAACTGTTTATCACAGCTCAATTTACAATTGCCAAGATGTAGAAATATCCTAAATGCCCACCAACCCAGGAATGGATTAACAAACCATTATACCGTGGAATACTATTCAGCCATTAAAAAGATGGAGACGCTACATCTTTTGTATTAACCTAGATAGAATGGGAACACATTCTTCGTAGTAAAGTATCACAAGAATGGAAAATCAAGTATCTAATACACTCAATACTCATATGAGGCCAGTAGACAAACTAATACATGTCCACACAAGAGAAAAACTCAATTCAATTCAAGTTGGGGAAGGGGTGACAGGGGAGGACAGAGGAGATTGTTGTGCTCCCACCTAATGGGCACAATGTTAGGGTATGTGGCACATCTCCTGGGAGTGGGACACAACTACAATAGGGACTTTACCTAACAAATGCAAACACTGTAACCTAATTGTGTGTACCCGCATATTAATCTGAAATAAAAAAATAAAAAATAAAACTGTGCTTGATATTATGAACAATACACAAGATGATGCCGATAACTTATAAAATATCTTAAGCAAGCAAATGCTATAGAAAGCTCCATACTGTCCTCAGTATTCAGAACACCCAATTTCAGGTAAAGATTTGGAGTGAACATACCACTTCAAATCTCTGCTTCTCCACTACTAAGGTTCAGGATGTTAGACATGTCACCATGGAGCCACTTCAGTCCCAATGCAGTGATGCTAACATGCCTATTTATTAGATATGTAAAGCTTTTAGTTCAGGGCTTGGGGCTCAACATGAAGCAGAAGTTCAGTAAAGGCATCTTCCCCACATAAGACGCTGTGCTCTATCCCAGAAAGCATCCTTCCTTTTTCAGTAACACCCAGTGGAAAAGGAACCCCTGGCTCTCTGTATATGGAGAGTAATGTCCTCAACTGGCCCAAACTACATCCCCTGCATTCTTATAATACAATGACATCTTTATAGTAAAGACCCTCAAATCATGGGGATTTAGCTCAGTAACACTCTCATTTTGCAACACTCTAATTTACTCATTGAACTTTTAGATGGGCCTTTGTTTGGCATGTTGATTATTTTGCAGCCAATTCCCACTTAAAATTGTAGACCTCGGCTTTGATAATAGAATATGAAAAATGCCAGGACATTATATCTATCCAACAGACAAAAATCTCTGTGAGCAGCCGGAGATTGTTTTATGTATTTAAACAGCGACAGCAGTTAAGAATTCCAAAGAATCAAGTCATAATCTTAATTTTGTTCCATCAGCCTTACTAGCTTGGTGGTAATAAAAAGCAACTGAGAGCTCCAACTATTTTTTCAATTTTACTCATTAATGCTCAATATAAATTCAAATTAATAAGGCTAAATAGGTGGCACCCGTAGCTCAGCGGTTAGGGTGCCTACCACATACACCAAGGCTGTCAGGTTCTAACCTGTCCCTGGCCTGCTAAAACAACAATGACAATTGAAATAACAACAACAACAAAAAGCCAGATGTTGTGGCAGGCACCTACAGTCCCAGCTACTTGGGAGGCTGAGGCAAGAGAATAGCTTAAGCCCAAGAGTTATAAGTTGCTGTGAGCTATGATGCCACTGCACTCTACTGAGAGTGACAGCTTGAGACTCTGTCTCAAAAAAAATGCTAAACATAAACATTTCATTTTTAAACAAAAAATCAAAATTATCTCTCCTACACCTATCACAGTTTTAACAATTCTTCAAACTAATAACATCAAACTATTTTTGTTAAATGAGATTTTTGGAATGTCTAACAACAAAACAGATTCAGACATATGTATACTTATATCAAGAGTATAAAAATGGACTCTGAACCCTGAAGGATTTTTCAGCTTGTTTTTGTCAGTATCATAAAGAACTCAAACATTTAAACAAAATTAAAAATTCAAAGGCCCAACTTTCTACAAACACTTGTTCTTTAAAAAGATTAAGTTTCATAAATTAGTCGGTAATTCTGGAAATTCCCAGCAATACTAAGTGTTCTCCTTTAAAAAACACCCTTTAAAATACAAAACCTATTGGTCTAGATCCAGTCCCACCAAATTCCATATATTTTTTTTTTTTTTACTCCCTTTGACTTTGAATTCCTACTTAGAAAAGGCAGGGTTAAGGACTAAACAGACTTTGACCTTTAAGTGTAACTTGAAAAAGCCATAGCCTGAAGATGAGTCATACCCAGACTTTGTAAACTAAGTACACAATTGCTAGACTGTATTTCATACAAAGTCAAGAAGCTGTGAGTAAAACTCTAGTGTACGCTTTACTACTCACTGAAAATAGAAAACATGTCTTTGTCCTATAGAAACAGTCACATAGTGATATAAAACAAAAGAAGGGCCACCAAACATACTCACACACAAACAGATCATTCCTTAGGAAACAAAGATCTATTTTCATATAATGCCTTTTAACTTTGTAAAGTAATAAATATTTTAAATAAGTCTCATAAACACAGGTGAGCTTACAACTTCCAATAAATACATGTAACTGTGCAATGAAAGCAAAAATAGATAATAAAATTGCACCAAACTTAAAAACTTCTATACAGACATACCTTCTCAAAAAACCCAAAACCAGAGTAAACAGACCAACTGCAGCATGGGAGAAAACATTTGAAAATTACGTACTAGTAAGAGGCTAACATGAAAAATATAATAAGCAACTCAACTCAATAGTAAGAAAACAAATAACCTGATTTTAAAATGGGCAAAGAATCTAAATCCACATTTCTGAGAAGACATACAAATAGCCAAAAGGAACCTAAAAGAATACTCAGCCTCACTCATCAACAGACAAATGCAGATTAAAACCACAATGAGAAATCTTTTCACACCTGTTAGAATGGCTTTTGTCAAAAAAAAAAAACAGTACGTGACAAGCACTGGCAAGGATACAGAGGAAAGGAAATCTTTGCAAACTGTTGATGGGAATGTAAATTAGTACAACCACTTTAGAAAACAGTATGGAATGGAAGCTGCTTAAAACACTTAAAAATAGAACTAGCACATGATCCTGCAATTCCACTTCTGGTTATATATCCCAATGAAAGGAAATCAGTACGTGGAAGAGATACTTGCAATCCCATATTCATTGTAGCATTATTCACAATACTCAAGGTATGGAAACCACCTATGTGTCCACTGATAAATTAATGGATAAAGAAAATGTGGCAAATACACACAATGGAAGGTCATCCTGTCATTTGTGACAATACGGAAGAACCTAGACATTATGCTAAGTGAAATAAACCAGGCATGGAAATATACTCCATGATTGCCACTCGTATGTGGAATCTAAAAACAGTGAAATGACAGAGTAGAGAGCAGAATGGTGGTTACCAGAGACGGGGATAGAGGGGAGGAGTAATAAGGAGATGTTGGCCAAAGGGGACAAAGTTTCAGTTAAAAGTTAAAGAGGGGAATAAGCTCTAGACATCTAGTATACACCAAGCCGACCACAGTTAATATAATTCTTTTTTTTTTTTTTTTGAGACAAAGCCTCAAGCTGTCCTCCTGGGTAGAGTGCTGTGGCATCACAGCTCACAGCAACCTCCAACTCCTGGCCTCAAGCAAGTTTCCTGCCTCAGCCTCCCAAGTAGCTGGGACCACAGGCGCCCGCCGCAAAGCCCAGCTATTTTTTGGTTGCAGCCGTCATTGTTGTTTTTTGGCGGCCCGGGCTGGATTCGAACCCGTCAACTTAGGTATATGTGACTGACACCTTAACCACTTGAGCCACAGGCGCTGAGCCTCATTTTATATTTAAAAATTAATAAGAGTAGATTTTAAATGTTCTTACCAAAAAAAAAAAAAAGAAAGAAAGAAAATAGTTAAGTATGTGAAGTGACTAGTATATAATTAGCTTGGTTTAATCACTCCACAAAGTAAACATATATCAAAACATCACATTATATTCATAAATATGTACCATTGTTGACAAAAATAAATAAATAGGTTCAGCACCCATGGCACATGTCTACAGCACCTGCCACATACATGGAGGCTGGCAGGGTCAAATCCGGCCAGGGCCTGCTAAACAGCAATGACAACTGCAACAACAACAAAAAAAAAATAGTCAGGTGTTGTGCTGGGCACCTGTAGTCCCAGCTACTTGGGAGGCTGAGGCAAGAGAATCACTTAAGCCCAAGAGTTTAAGACTGCTATGAGCTATGACGCCATGGTACTCTCCTAAGGGTGACATAGTGAGACTCTGTCTCAAAAAAAAAAACATAAATAGATAGATAACTTTCAGAGTTCTCAATCTAATTGATTTGCTTCAGGAATGAAGAGAATTTCCAAACCACCTTTTCAATACTGAAGAAAAATTAAAATTGGAAAACTTCTTCTTGCTCTAAGAAGTATTTTCTCCATCTATAAACACAGTCTCTCTTTCAAAAAACTATAAACTTACATACAGAATGAAGTACTGCCAGGTTACTGGCTAAAGTGACCTAATGAAACCATGTGGTTTGTTCTTCTGTTGATCTTTTCCCATCTCCCACCAAGTCTGAAAAGTAGGTCAGACTCAATCTATCACAACAGAAGAAGGATTTTAAAAGGCACTCAGTCAGGACACCAATAACACAACTAAAATGGATATAAATGGAGGAAGACCTAGAAAAGAAGTTAAGGAAATTTCAAATGATTTTCTAATAGTAGATTAAAACAAAGCTATAATAAGCTAAAAAGTTGTCTGAAACAGAAGATTCTGAAACTATTGAAGAGGAACCAAACTAGGCTGAGTGTGTGTCTGGCTTAAGTCTCCCCGTGGTAAAACAGAATCAAGTTGCTACCTCAAAAAGGGTTTTGAAATACTGGGACATAATGATAATATTAATAGGAGCTAATTATTGAGAAGTTTTATGCACCTAACATAAAATATTTCATTTAATTGTCGCCTTTTGTGTTAGGAAAGAGTGAACAAAGAGGAATAAAAGAATGGTTAACTGGTATTTCCTTTAAAAAGAGAACACAATCATTTTATATCAAAGTTCTTAAACTTGAAAATAAAAATCACCTAAGGGGCTTGTCAAAATAGAGATTGCTGGGTGCTAGGCACCAGCCCAGCCTCATCAAGAGGTCAAGATGGGTACGATAATCTGCATTTCTAACAAGCTCCTAAGCAATGATGCTGGTAATAATCCAGAAAACACATTTCAGAGATCCACAACTTTAATCAAAAGGAAACATGACAAACATTTAGAGAGGCAATGAAAGAACGATGTGTTTGTTGTGTTCAACAGAACTTAATTCCAGAGTCTGAAATCCAGTGACATTTTGAAGAACAAACGTTCTGTGAAAAGTCACTACAGTACAAAGTACAAACATACCTAAGAGATATCATGGGTTCAGTTCCAGACCACTACAATAAAGTGAATATCACAATGACAAAAGTCACTGGAATTTTTTTGGTTTCCCAGTGCATTTAAGAGTTATGTTTAGGGCTGGGCGCAGTGGCTCATGCCTATAATCCTAGCACTCTCAGAGGCTGAGGCAGGTGGACTGTCCTGAGCTCACAAGTTCTAGACCAGACTAAACCAGAGTGAGACCCTGCCTCTAAAAATAGCTAGGCATTGTGACCAGCACCTGTAGTCCCAGCTACTCCGAAGGTCGAGGCAAAAGAAATGCTTGAGCCCAAGAGTTTGAGGTTGCCGTCAGCTGTGATGCCATAACACTCTACTGAAGGCAACAAAGTAAGACTCTGTTTCAAAAAAAAAAAAAAAGAGTTATGCTTACACTATGCTGTAGGCCAAGCGTCCTCAAACTATGGCCCACAAACCACATGTAGCCCGCCTAGGACATTTATCCGGCCCACCAGGTGTTTTTGCCGCTGCTGCCTGTCCTGCTTAGCAGCCGACTTGTCCTGGGGCCGGCCAGCCTGCCCTCCAATGGTCTGAGGGACAGTGAAATGCCCCCGTTTAAAAAGTTTGAGGACTCCTGCATAGGCTATTGTGTTTGCAATGGCATTATGTCTGAAAAACCAACGTACATACCTTAATTAAAAACTATAGATACTTTGGGCAGTGCCTGTGGCTCAAAGGGGTAGGGCGCCAGCCCCATATACTGGAGGTGGCAGGTTCAAGCCCAGCCCCATGGCCAAAAAAAAAACCCACAGAAACTTTACTGCAAAAAATGCTAACTATCATCTGAGCTTTCAGCAAGTTGTGGAGAATCCTACCTGGATGTTGATGGCTGGTGACTGCTAAAGGTCAGGGTGGCTGTGGCCATTTCTGAAAATAAGATGAAAACTAAGTTTGCCAGGTCAATTGACTCTTCCTTTCAGGAAAGATTTCTCTGAAGCAGCTGATGCCAACTGACAGCATTTTACCCACAGTAAAACTGCTTTCAAAATTGAAGTCAATCTTTTCAAACTCCACTACTGCTTTATCAACTAGATTGATACAGTATTCTAAATCCTTTGTTACCATTTCAACAATGCTCAGGGCATCTTCATCAGGAGTTACTTTGCATCTCAAGAAACCACTTTCTGTACTCATCCATACTACCCAAGCAAGTGCTCACACCTTCCAAGTTTCATCATGAGATGCAGCAACTGAGTCACATCTTCAGGCTCCACTTCTCCTTCTAGCTCTCTTGCTATTTCCACCACATCTGAAGTCTTTAACCCCTCAAAGTTACCCAATAGGGTTCAGATCAACTTCTTCCAAACTCCTATTAATGTTGCTATTTTGGTCTTCTCCCATAAATCATAAATGTTCTTAACAGCATCTAGAATGGTGAATTCTTTCCAGAAGGTTTTCAATTTACTTTGCCCAGACCCATCAGAAGAACAACTATCTACAGCAATTGTAACCTCAGGAAATTATCTTTTAAATAATAAGACCTGAAAGTCAAAAATATTCCTTGATCCATGGGCTGCAGAATGAATGTTGTGTTGGCAGGCATGAAAACAACATCCACCTCGTTTGTCTATCTCCATCAGAGCTCCTGGGTGAGCAGATCAATGAGCGGTGATGTGTTGAAAATAATCTTTTATTCTGAGTAGCAGGTCTCAACAAGGTGCTTAATATTCAGTAAATCATGCTTATGTGGATGTGCTATCCTCCAGGCTTTGCTGTTTCACTTACAGAATATTGGTAGGGTGGATAAGAGCCCAAGGATTTTTACAATTTGCTAAAAGAGCATTGGTTTCAACTCAAAGTCACTAGCTGCGTTAGCACCTAACAAGAGAGCCAGCCTGTCTTGAACCTTTGAAGCCAGGCATGGAATCCTCTCTAGTCATAAAAGTCCTAGATGGCATCTTCTTCCAGTGAGAGGCTGCTTTATCTATACTGAAAACCTATTGTTTAATGCAGTCACCTTCATCAATGACCTTAGCTGGATCTTCTGAAAAACCTTCTGTAACCTCTACATCATCACTTGCTGCTTCACCTTACACTTCTTGTTACAGAGACAGCTTCTTTCCTTAAACCCTATGAACCAACTTCTTTTTTCTTCTGCAGCTTCTTTATCTGTCTCGGACTTCACAGAATTAAAGACAGTTAGGGCCCTGGATTTGGTTTTAGTTTAAGGAAGTAACAGGGCAAGTTTGATCTTCCATCCAGACCACTAAAACTTTCTCCCTATCAGCAATAATGCTTTCTTATCATTTATGTGTTCACTGGAGTAGCACTTTTAATTCTCTTCAAGAACCTTTCTTTTGCATTCACAATTTGGCGAGCTGCTTGGCACATGATACCCAGCTTTCAGCCTATCTCAGCTTTCAACATGCTTTCCCTCGCTCAGCTTAATCATTTCTAGCTTTTGATTGCATGTGAGAGAGTGTAATTGGCCTAATTTCAATATTATTGTGTCTCAGGAAACAGGAAGGCCTCAAGGAGGGAGGGAGGGAGAGACCTTGCCAGGAGAATAGCTGGTCTGTGGAGCAGTGAGAACACACAATATTTATCAGTTAAGTTTGCCACCTTATATGGATGTAGTTCATGGCACCCCCAAAAAATCTTAATATCAAAGATCACCGATCACCTTACAGATATAATAACAATGAAAATTGTTGAAATACAGCAAGAATTGCCAAAATGTGACATGGAGACATAAAGTGTGAGTACATGTTATTAGAAAAATAATGCAGACGGACTTGCTGAATGTATGGTTGCCAGAAACTTTCGATTTTTTAAAAAACACAATATCGGGGTGGCACCTATGGCTCAAAGGGGTAGGGCACTGGCCCCATATGCCGGAGGTGGCGGGTTCAAACCCAGCCAGGTCAAAAACTACAAAAATAAATAAATAAATACATAAAGATAGAAAGAAAAAAACCCACAATATCTATAAAGTACAATAAAACCAAGTACAACTATAATTTATTTTCAAACCAAAATTAATTCTGCAACATGGTCCAATTTCTATTACCTTGACTACCAACAGTCATAAGAAATGTATCTTTCTCCCTGTGTCTTCTAAAATTACGTATTTTTCCATGTAGAGATTTATCCCCGTACATATCTGATACATTTAATAACCCCAGTTAAAAATAACAGTAGAGCAAAAATTTCAATTTTATCTCCCCTCCCACATATTTTAAAGGCCATGAATACCCAAAATCATCACAAAGTAGGCTAGAATATTAACTTAAATATTTAAACAACACAGATATATTCACATGGCAGATTGAACTCTCTTATCTTTCAAAACACACAATAAAGCTTAATCTAGGAGCATTAACATTTGTTCTTATCTTTCTCGAAGATACTGACCTGGAGAAATGCCCTCCAGAGAAGAAAATACAATTTTCATTTCATAGCACCTGTTATCTTAGCTTGCCTACCTTCTCAACATCTCTGTGAAATCCTTCCAGCAAGACAAAGAGCCCATGGTTCAGCAGAGACTCACCTTGCCCCCCCCCACTTCCACACCAATATGCTAACATTATCACAGACTTGTTCATTCAAATCTATTTTAGCTCCCTTATTGCACAATAAAGGACAGAGCTTCAGCCAGAGGTAGCCAGGACAGATTTGAAAAGCAGAAATAAACACTGTGTCTGGGGCTGTGCTTCTGATGCTGAAGTGCTGCGTTCAGTCTTCAGCCTCAAAGGTGAAGAGTCAACACCCATACAATTCACCAGGAAGGGGAGGTCCTGACTCCTGCTTCTCTGATACTGGAAGGCTGCTTGACTGCTCAGCTTCCTAATTATGGCAGAAGTTAAGTTTCTTTGGCTGGATGTCTCCATGTTGTTCCAGGAATCATTCCTAGAATTCAACCTAAAGGTTTGAAATTCAACCTAAAGGCTGCTCCTCCAGCCCTTCCAAGATATATTGAGCATGTAATTCCCTACTTCAAATACCTCCCAGCTACACTGGCATAAGTGGTCTCCACTATCACAGGTAAATCCAGATCTATATACCACTAGGAAAGGATGATTCTGATCATTTGCAAAGGGAAATGAATACTCCACAGCAAAGGGGATTATTAAAATATACCACAACAGCAGAGACACACAATAACTTATACAACCTGGATTCTAGTCTAGATCCTTCCACGGACCTTTACTAACAAAGAAGGTAAGAACTCCTGGGTGACTTAATCCAAGTAAGGCATCCCTTTCCTGGTCATATCTGACACACAGATGAATTCAAAAATTTTGAATGACTCCAAATTAAAATCTCTTCTAACTGTTACAGAGGCATAATGAAAAAGAGTAATTGTTAATCTGGGCTTCAGTTTGATTCTCTGCAAATGGGAAACCTATCAAAGGAAGCATGGCAGATAAAGATCACTGTGCTGTCCAGGACAGCTGCCACCAGCCGGGCACACAGAGCTACTGAGCACCTGAATTGTGGCTAGTACAATTAGGGAACTGTATTTTTAATTTTATTGTGATTAACCGAAAATATAAAAGTGTCATTGCTTTGATTACTAGAAAACCCTTGAATATACTTGGACCAAGTCAAACATGTGAATCTGTACCTTCCAAGTATGTATTTTGTGAATCTAAATACAGACCAATTTCAAAGACTTATTACAATAGAAGGTAAAATAACTTGTCAGGTATTTGTTTCTGTGTTGAAATGATAATATTTTTAATATATTAGGCTAAATAAATTATATTGTTAAAACTGACTTTATCTGTTTCTTTTTTACTATTTAAAATATACCTACGGGAAATCTTAAAAGTACAACTATGGCTTGCATTATGTTTCTACTGGACAGTATTGCTTATCTTAAAGGATATAAAACATGTAATAGTTTTCAAAAGCAGTATTATCAAGAAAAAGGATAAATTAAAGTGGCATCACAGAGAAACTAGAAATGTGCCTCTACCAACAGCCCATAATAATTAAAAAGCATCTCTCCAAATAAGACCTCTAAGTACACAAGTAAATTACTCACAGTGTTTTTGACCTATGAATGAACAAATATAAATAGATAATATTTTTAAAAAATAAGAAGTTATTTACCAGAAGCAGCTAAGAGCCACTACAGGGGTACATGAAGTTAACTTTCTATGAGATAGCAAAGTATGAAAGGTATGAGGTAAGGCATCGTTTCGTGGTTTGAGCAAAAGAGCTCTTTCCTCTAACCCTACCCTTTTCACTCACTAAGGCCAAAATCAAGTTAGGGACACATACAAGAGCCTAAACAGGGCAGGGTAACAGCATAAACAGGAGGCCTCCACCCTGATGACCCACAGAGGTCAGCGTGGAATGCCCAGGTAGGAAAAAGGAAGGAGCTACCATTTGTTTTCCTCAGGGGAGGGCCAAGTACAGCGTAAATTCAGAGCTCAAATGTAGGCCCCCAGTAGCTTTTTGTAAGTACAACTAACTGAATCTCAGTAGACTTCTGTGAGGCAAATTGAGAGCAGGGAGGTCCCATCCCAGTTCTACTAATGAGGCCTGTTAAATAAAGAAAGCCACAGCTTGTTGTCACCTAAGCAAGACCCAAGAGCTCTGGCTTAGCAACACAGTCTCACAACACAAAGTCTCCTGTCTTCACATGCACACAGCCCTGGCTGCACTAATGCTCACAAATGCAGTTCACTTGCTTCTCTGCTCTGTCTCTTTCCTGAGAGCATTTAATAAGTATTAACTTTCACAGTCCAAAAAGTCAAATCCCTTCTCTCCATTTATGAAAATTAATCACAATCAACTCCACCGCTGTAACTAGCTAGTGAAAAGAGTCACATCGAACACCTTTCATGTTAGTTAATATGACTTTTTTTTCCAGGGTAACAGAGAGATTTTATTTAGGAAGAACAAAGAGAAAATTTAGAGCACTTTCAAAGCGAGTTGGAACTGGGTCCCTCTCACAGAGGAGAAAAGGTGAGAAAGACCATGACTTTTTTTTTTTTAAGCTCAATTTGAGCTCTGAAAAAAATCTCTTGAAAAATACCCTTCCACAGACATACTCAAACTATTTTTAGTTCTGAATAAATTCCAACTGAGACCCACCACTGGAGAGCTAAGAATCTTCATAAAATAAGTTCTTAGACTGTCTTAGACAACTTTTTATCCATTTGCTTTGGGCAGTTTTATCAGGAATCCACACACCTGGTATGGCTAGTCCTGGAGAAGATCAAGGCTGTTAACCCAAAAGCAATCAGGGTCGGAATGACTTGAAATATCATATAGTTTTCCCTTTAATACAGGCAAGGCTTACCAATGTTTCCATTGTGCTCCTCCCCAAACACGCCTGGAGGTAGAGCCTTAAAATAAAGCCATCGACATGCATTTTTATTTAAAATACTTACTGTATTAGACAGAGCATTCTAATCATATCATAGCTCTGCCTAAGAACACCCACCCCTCTCTCCAGTTTGAGGGACCGGAACTACAACAATTTACATGGGGCAGACTGGCATAACTACCTGAACAGAAAAGCTTCTCTCAACATACTTTCATACTTTGTTTTTAAATATACATCATATTCCAAACAAGCAATGTAAGTTAAGCTACATTGCATTTGTTGATTTATACAAAAGGATACTGCCAAGTTTCAATTCAAGATTACCATAGCTGCACCCAATTCTTTTGGTGCTTCTTTAAATTCCAGTTATTGATAGATTTATTGTCAGGGTTTGTGAACAAGACCATGTTTCTTGTATTTTTTTTAAACTTTTTTAAATTAAATCATAGCTGTGTACATTAATCCAGTCATGGAGTACAACGTGCTGGTTTTATATACAATTTGAAATATTTTGATCAAAACTGGTTAACAAAGCCTTTATGGCATTTTCTTAGTTATTGTGTTAAGACGTTTATATTCAACATTTACTAAGTTTCTTTTAAAAGGATAGATGATCTCAATCTGTCTTAAATATAGTAAACCTCAACAATTCAGACACTAATGTTTCTCAAATTCTTAACGCAAAAGTGAGAGGGGTAAGCTAATGTTTACCTTGGCATTATCAATGTGAAGTGGGGGGGGGAGAGATATTTTTAAACAAAAGAATTACATAAACAAAATTAAAGAGGTGTTAAACAAATTCTTTTCATTTCCTTTAGAAGTTTCATTTCCATACTGACAATGTAAACACCAGCCACAGTAGTGCTTTGATCTGCTAATTACAAAACATTTTTGCCTTTTCATTAACTCAGGAGTTCTAAGAGGCCATTTGAATGATTAAAAGGGCAACCTAAATAAGTCTTCCCTAATTCATGCTACAAATTCACTTGGAATTTTTTTTTCCTAACTAAAGGAGGCTATGCAATTTTGTAACTACTAGGATGGTAGGCTCCTATTCTGAACATAACAAAGGTTTCAAACAAGGATGAGGGTCAAGCTGTTAGGTCTCTGCCACCACCACCACCATCAACCCCCACTGGAGACTGCACTGAAGAGGACTCCATCCACAGTTGATGGAGCATGTTAGACCAATCTCCCACACAATATGCAGAAAATAATATGCAATTCTACCAAGCACCAGGAAAATATTTAACATTTAATATTCTTTACAGAGTTAGCTAGCCCTTCAATTTAGTAGAAGAAATAGTATTGCTGTTGGCTGTTTCTCTAAATGGTAAGAAGAAAAAGGTGTTTAACTATAATGAAAACATTTTTTAATCTTTTATCTTAATTCCAATCCTTTTCCTAAACTAACCCCAAATATCCTCCTTTTAAACTAATAAACTGTACTTCTTAGGTTTCAGAAAAATCAAGCGAAGTCCAAGTCCACCAGAGAGTTCCCATATATATTCCCTCTCCCCACCCTACTCCGCCGCTCATTTTCTATTATCATCATCTTGCATTAGTGCCACACATTTGTCGTAAATAATAAACCTATACTGACACATTAACTAAAGTATATCCTTTACCTTAGGGTCTCCCCTTTGCAGTTCTATGAGCTTTGACAAATGCATAATATCAAATACCCATGCATAACACTGTCATACACAACAATAGTGCCACTATCCAAAAAATCCTGTGTTCTATCTATTCATCCCTCCCTCCCATCTCACAACCCCCTGGCAACCACTGATCTTTTCACTGTTTTCATAGTGTTGTGTTTTCTAAAATGTTAGAAAATTGGAATCATACAACACGTAGGCTTTTCAGGTTGTCTTCTGTCACTTAGCAATGTACATTTTAGGTATTTTCATGGTTTGATACTTCTTTTTATTACTGAATAACATTCCACTGTGTGGATGTACCACAGTTTATCCATTTCCCTATTAAAAGATATCTTGGGCCATGCACGTGCTTCACATCTATAATCCCAGCACTCTGGGAGGCCAAGGTGGGTGGACTGCTTGAGCAGAATCTCAAGAGTTCTAAGACTAGCCTAAGCAAGGGCAAAACCTTGCCTCTAAAAAAACAGTTGGGTGTGGTGGCAAGCATCTGTAGGCCCAGGTACCCAGGGGGCTAAGGCAGGAGGATCACTTGAGCCCAACCTCAAGAGTTTGAGGTTGCTGTGAGCTATGACACTACAGCACTCTACCCAGAGTGACAGAGTACGACTCTGTCTCAAAAACAAAAGACAACATTTTGATTGCTTCAAATTCTTAGCAATTACAAATAAACTTAAAAAATTCATGAGTAAGTTTCTGTGTGACATAAGTTTTAAATACATCGGAGTAAATACTTAAAGAGTATTATTTCTGGATCATGATGTATGAATCTACTTGGGAGGCCATAGCAAAATACCATAGACTTAAATGTTAGAAATTCATTTCTCATAATTTTAGGGTCTGCAAAGACTAATATGAAAGTGCCAGCTGATTCAGTTACTAGTGAGGGTTCTCTTCCTGGCTTGTAAATGGCCAACTTCTTGCTGTCCTCCTCAAATGACTGAGGGGCAGATAGGCCTCTTCTCTCTTTTAATCTTTTTTTAAGAAATAGCATCTCATTATGTTCTCCAGGCTGGCTATTCATAGGTGTTGATATTCCTACTGAGCAGCACAGGAGTTTTGATCTGCTCCATTTCCAAGTTGTGCTGGTTTACCCCTCCTTAGACAACCTACTGGTTCCCTGCAGCTAGGAATTTACCAGACTGATGCCAAACTCAGCGCAGACACCAAAGGGACAGAGTGCACTACAGCCTAGAGCTCCTCGGTACAAACAATCCCCCCACCTCAGCCTCTCAAGTAGCTGGCACTACAGGTGTGCCACCATGCCCAGCTTTAATTACTATCTCTTATCTTTTAAATGCCAAATAAAAATTGTGTATGTTTATGGTGTACATTGCTTCTTGGCCTTTTGGCTAAGATCAACTATAGTATAGTATACAACATCTTGTCTTTTTTTATAGACACTAACTCTATCATATCAGGGCCCCACCCTTTTGACCTCTTTTAACCTTAATTACCTCCATAAAGGCTCTATCTACAAACAGTCACATTAAAGGTTGAGGTTTCAACATGGATTTAGGGGGAACAAAAGAGTCAGTCTATAACACATAGTAAGAGTATGTTTAACTGGCTCGGCTCAATCGGCTAAGGCGCCAGCCACGTACACCTAAGGTGGTGGGTTCGAATCCCCAGCCCGGGCCACCATTGTTAAAATGGCCAGGCGTTGTGGCGGGCACCTGTGGTCCCAGCTACTTGGGAGGCGGAGGCAGGAGACTCGCTTGAGCCCAGAAGTTCGAGGTTGCTATGAGCTGTGATGCCATGGCACTCTACCCCGGGGGATAGCTTGAGACTCCGTCTCAAAAAAATAAAAAAGAATTTTTAGGTCATATCATCTCCATGAGTCATATGAAGTTTATATTACTTAACATTAAAAATGATTGCTTGTCTAATTGTATGGAATATATTTTCAGAGCAAGCATTATATTTAAATCTTGTAATATATTTATGCAGTCAGAATAGCTGTTTTCACTTTATTAATTATTTCCGAGGTCAAATGTCTAGAAAGAGTATGGTTGATATTTTCACCTATATTTTTCTTTTACTTTGCTCCGGGCTCCAAATATCATCTGTCAGCCCTGTGATTTGCCTAGAGATTTTAAATGACAGAAAATTCTTTCTACTATTTCCAAACAGACATGAAAGAATAAATTTTACACAATCCCCTCACATATCTTGAAATGTTCTTTCCTATTGGGTTTAGATTTCTTAAGATTTTTGGTTATTCCTTCCATGAGTGAAACTAAAAGGCCTTCCAATCTTACAAAACATTTGCAAAAATGGTTAAGTGGAAAACAGTTTCTACGTGGACACCACTGCTTTTTAGAATTCTTATTTGTTATTGTTGTTGAGACAGAGTGTTACTTTGTCGCCCTGGGTAGAGTGTGATGGTGTCACAGCTCACAGCGATCTCAAACTCCTGGGTTCTAGTGATTCTCTTGACTCAGCCTCCCAGGCAGCTGGGGCTGCAGGTACCTGCCACAATGTCTGACTATTTTTGTTGTTGTTGAAGTTATCATAGTTGCTTAGTTGACCCAGGTGGGGCTCGTACCCTCCAGGCTCAGTGTATGTGGCTGGTGCCATGACCACTGTGCTATGAGCTCTGAGACAGGCTTTTTGGAATATTTTTAATTTTTTTTGCTTTAAGTCAAGGGTCATTAACACTTACATATGCTAAGGTAGCATCAGTGATAAATGTGAAAAATTGTATTCCCTAAATGAGTTATCATTTCTAAGGCAATACAGAGTTTCACACTGTTTTTACTTAGCTATCCAGTTTTAAATGACTTTGTCTTCTTAGAAGATCCAGTCAAAATGACAAAAGATTCTAGCTACAAATTTGAAACCCTCAAAAGTATGTCCTGTGGGTGGTGCCTGTGGCTCATAGGAGTAGGGTGCCAGCCCCATATACCGGAGATGGCAGGTTCAAACCTGACCGCGGCCAAAAAAAAAAGGAAAAAAAATATGTTCTGTTAGTACTAAATAATTATACACAAAAGATATATTAAATTGGAATTAGAAAAAGAAAAGAGTGATAACTTCCAATGTCATTTATCTACTAAATTTTTCCTTATCCTCTCTGTTACTTAGTAAATAAAGACTTTACATTAGAGATATTCAAGAGAATTCTATGTCTAATGTCCTATTTGGACTGAATCAAATTTTCTTTAGATAATGGATCACATTTCAAGTATAAATTAATATTTTCAAAAAATTAGCTCAATATATTTTTAATATGTGGTAAATATCGAATTAAGGCTAAAAAGTTTCCCAAGTATTTGTATCACCCTAGATAGAGAATGATAAAAATAACTAGTCATTGCAGGATGAAATTGTATAAATATTCAATTATCCATCAAAAACATGAAATTAGAAAATGTCAAGAAATATTAAGCAGATAAGTCATGTAACTATTCCATAACCTCTCCCAAAATACCATAAAACTAAAAACTAAATATAATAAAATTTAATAATAATTAATGCTGCATTTATATTATGATTTTATAAATTCCAACCTACTGTTGCAAAAGTATCTAACAGCACACATGTAATGTCCTAAATTATTGACCTGAAATCTAGTTTTATTTCCACTTAAACACAAGTCATTGTGATTTTGAGAATAACCTATTGTAGAATTTCAGCAAACGCATGTCAGCTCTGCATGGAATAATACTTTTATTTACACGGTAGCCAAGACACTATCATTGGCTAAGGTGCTAAATGACATTACAAGATGTATTTTTCAAAATCTAATAATATACCACCATAATGTAAGGAAAAATGTCTTAAATGTGACATTCATTTGCCTGGCTAAGGTAAAATGTCAGCTTTTTTTTTTTTTTATGGACTGATTCTACTTTTTTCATTAAATCATAGCTGTATACATTAATGCAATTATGAGGTATAGTGTGTTGGTTTTATATACAATTTGAAATGCTTTCATCAAACTGGTTAACGTAGCCTTCACTGCATTTTCTTAGTTATTCTGTTGAGACATTTATATTCTGCAATTAGTGGATTTAACATATACCCTTGTAAAGTGTACCAAAGGTGTGGTCCCAGCAATTACTCTCCCTCCACCCATCCTTCCCTCCCCTTCATCTTGGGCTCTAGTTGGGTTATGACTTTCATATGGAAGTGTGGGTGCTTACAAATTAGTTTCATACTAGGGTGGAGTACATTGGATACTTTTTCTTCCATTCTTGAGATACTTTGCTAAGAAGAATATGTTCCAGCTCCATCCATGTAAACATAAACAAGGTAAAGTCTCCATATTTTTTAAGACTGCATAATATTCCATGGTGTGCATAGACCACAATTCATTAATCCATTCGTGGGTCGGTGGGCACTTGGGATTCTTCCTCAACTTAGCAATTATAAATTGGGCTACAATAAACATTCTGGTGCAAATATCTTTGTTATAAAGTGATTTTGGTCTTCTGGATATATATACCTAGTAGAGGAATTGAAGGATCACACAGCAGGTGTATTTTTAGATCCCTAAGTGATCTCAGTGATCTCCAAACATCTTTCCAAAAGGAACATACTAGCTTTTATCTTTCCCAAGTAATCTACATAGAGTCCTTTTGAGGACAATGGAATAAAAATTAACACATTTAAAATGCATTCAAGATGTCAGGCATAATGATAATTTTTTATGCCATTTTTCTAACTTCATTCAACATAAATGATTTCCATATTATCTCATTAAACATTTGGGAACATTTTGATGCCCAGCCACTAAAAAATATTCCAAAGCTAACTTAAACTTTAAAAATAAAGCATATTAGTAAAAGCACTATACTTTACTTTACATCAAAGTAATTAAGGAATAAAAGACATGGAAATGAATTTGAAAATTCCCTAGTAAAATTTTGCATAAACTTATGTTGGCAACATAGAGAGAAAGCGCCAGACTAATCTAGACAAATCAGTGGCCAAGAGGGAAAAGAGGAATAGGAAAATAAGGTTATTGTTAAAACCAACCTTAATATATTACACATTTTTAACCCTCACAAGAGTTCAGAAGTTACACCCTCTTTTTTGATTCAAATTTTAACACCCAGTGCCCAATGCCAGCACTTTTTACAGCAACTGTACGCTAAAAAGTAAAATTACGGATCCTCTGATGCTCCTTTTGAATTGAATGATATAACTGATCATTTTATATGTAATGGACAGCATTATTATAATTATCTGTGAAATATCCCTTCTGCTTATTAAAATGACCTTGTTGATTTTTTCCAAAAATCTCCCTTTGATGATCAATCGCTAGGTTTTTCCTTGACACTGCATACGTTCATACACTCTGTGAAATAGAATTCAAGGGCAGTGAATAAATAAGAGTGGCAACAAGAAAAATAAGTGTTATTTTTATTAGTGATTATTGACCAGAGCTGTAATATTTATGAGTCTAGTTATTGAACCCTATGTATTTTCAATTAGACTATGACAGATAGTGTATCATTGTTTTGTTTTTCTTCTCCACAGAGGAGATCCAGACAGTATCTTCAGCCTGGTTTTCTGAAAAAGACTTCATATGATGGCTTTTATCAGTCTTCCTTCTAAATGTGCATGACATTTTCTGAGAGAAAATGTTTTGTCATGTGTGGCTACAGAATGAAGACCATAATATGATATTCATAACTTTGACACTATCTCACTGAGGAAACCATACTTTAGAATTTCACGACGTTCCTGCAATCTGACTTTGTCATTCAATATTACATTTTCAAATTCTTTAAATTGATCCAGCCTGACTTGGACAGATTCTTCACCCTATCCCAGTATTTATGTTACTTGTATGAACTGGATGGGGTAAAGGAGAACATGTAATATGATTATCATGTAAGAAATTCCTACTGATGACATCGATTGGAGAAACCCCAAATATCAATACACACATATACACATACACACATATATCCCTTTTATTTCAAAATGTAAGCTTTAATATCAGGACAACTTATTAAGCAAAATTCATGTACAAAAAAAAAATCAAAAGAATTCATCCGGGGTCTTCAGTGTACTTCCTTTTTTTTTTTTTTAAATTAAATCATAGCTGTGTACATTAATGCAGTCATGGGGTACAGTGTGCTGTTTTTAGATACAATTTGAAATATTTTCACCAAACTGGTTGACATAGCCTTCATGGCATTTTCTTAGTGTGTTAAGACATTTATATTCTGCATTTAGAAAGATTCACATATACCCCTGTAAAATGGACCATAGGTGTGGTCCCACCAATCACCCTCCCACCACCCATTCTCCCCCCTCTTTTCTCTCCCCCATCCCCATATTCTTGGCTATAACTGGACTATAACTTTTGTATGAAAGTTGTAAACTAGTGTCATAATAGGGCTGAATACATTGGATACTTTTTCTTCCATTCGTGAGACATTTTGCTAAGAAGAATATGTTCCAGCTCCATCCATGTAAACATGAAGGAGGGAAAGTCTCCATCTTTCTTTAAGGCTGCATAATATTCCATGGTATACATATACCCCAATTTATTGATCCATTCGTGGATTGATGGGCACTTGGGCTTCTTCCATGATTTATCAATTATGAATTGGGCTACAATGAACATTCTGATACAAATATCTTTGTTGTAGTGTGATTTTTGGTCTTCTGGATATATACCTAGTAGAGGAATTCCAGGATCAAATGGCAGGTCTATTTTTAGTTCTATTTTAGCTCTATGTGTTCTCCAAACATCTTCCAAAAGGGATTATATTAGTTGGCATTCCCACCAGCAGTGTAGAAGTGTTCCCCTTTCTCCACATCCAAACCAGTATCTCTGGTTTTGAGATTTTGTGATGTGGGCTAATCTTACAGGTGTTAGATGATATATCAAAGTTGTTTTGATTTGCATTTCTCTGATGATTAATGATAATGAGCATTTTTTTCATATATCTGTAGGCCATGGGCCTGTATTCTTCAGAGAAGTTTCTCTTCAAGTCCCTTGCCCACCCTGAGATGGGATCACTTGTTCGTTTCTTGCTAATACATTTGAGTTCTCTGTGGATTCTGGTTATTAAACCTTTGTCAGAGATATAACCTGAAAATATCTTCTCCCATCCTGAGGGCTGTCTGCTGGCGCTAATTACTGTGTTTCTGGCTGTGCAGATGCTTTTTCGTTTGATCAGGTCCCCGTAGTGTATTTTTGATGTTGCTTTGATTGCCCAAAGGGTCCTCCTCATAAAATTTTCCACCAGGCCAATTTCTTCAAGTGTTTTCCCTATACTTTCTTCTAATAGTTTTATAGTTTCATGTTTTAAATTTAAATATTTAATTTAGTGAGAGTCTATCTTAGTTAATGGTGAAAGGTGTTGGTCCAGTTTCAGTCTTCTACAGGCCGCCAGCCAGTTAGCCTAGCACCATTTGTTAAATACGGAATCTTCCCCACTCAATGTTTTTAATTGGCTTGTCAAAGATCAGATAACAGTAAGTAGCTGGGTTCATCTCTTGGTTCACTATTCTGTTCCATACATCTACCTCTCTGTTTTTGTGTCAGTACCATGCTATTTTGATCACTATCGATTTATAGTACAGTCTGAGGTTTGGTAGCGTGATTCCTCCTGCTTTGTTTTTATTTCTGAGTAATGTCTTGGCTATTTGAGGTTTTTTCTGATTCCATATAAAACGAAGTATTATTTTTTTCGCGATCTTTAAAGTATGAAAGTGGGGCTTTAATAGGGATTGCATTAAAACTATATATTGCTTTGGGTAGTATGGACATTTTAACAATATTGATTCTTCCCAGCCATGAGCATGGTATGTTTCTTAATTTGTTGTCATTTTCAGCTATTACTTTTCTTACAGTTTCGTAGTTCTCTTTATAGAGCTCTTTCACATCCTTTGTTAGGTAAAGTCCCAAATATTTCATCTTCTTTGGCACCACTGTGAACGGGATAGAGTCCTTGACTGTTTTTTCAGCTTGGCTGTTGTTGGTATATATGAAGGCTACAGATTTATGAGTGTTGATTTTGTAGCCTAAGACACCGCTATAGTCCTTGATCACTTCTTAATAAATATCTTTAATATTTATCATGAAATTCAGAAGAAATTATTACCTTGACCCCAAAAAGGATAATATAATTGAATACATATAAATTGTTTATGTTATTTGAAACAGTAGTGCATGTCATAACCTGAGAATTAGACCTTCTATAGAGGTCACACAAAATAAGTTGAAAAATTAGTATGAATGGAACTAAGTCAAGGGACTTCGAAGTAAAATAAAACCAGGAGGTTGAAAATATTTTCATTCAAATTGAAAATATTAAAAAATTACAATAAAACCCTACTACAGTGGTTCCCAACCTTCCTAATGCACCCTTTAATTCCTGTGGGTCGCAACCTACAGGTTGAGAACAGCTGGTCTAGTAGAATATGCCCCACAGTCTATTTTGTGAAATAATATTCCAAGTTATAAATATTAGTGTTATTTAAGGAGAAAAATGATTTTCTTGACCAAATAAATTTGAGCAGTGGTATATTCAAGTTTAATTGTCTTTCTTATTGAGAGCTTTTAAAATGTCAATATGTGTTGTGGAATCCAATCAAAAAGGAAGATATTTGCTGTTTTTTCTAGACTTACATTTCTAACATTTATACAGAAAGCTTTGGATAATCAGCAACTCACAAGTCACCTTGAAATATATGTTAATAAAAATATTACATGCAAATATTGGTGTGATTTATCTGAATGTAAGAATAGAGTTACATTTTTTTTTTTTTGCAGTTTTTGGCCCAGGCTGGGTTTGAACCCACCACCAGTGCCCTACTCCTTTGAACCACAGGCACCACCTGGAATAGAGCTACATTAACAGCACATGTAACAGTTATCCATGATGCTACCTCAGGTTTTTCTCTCACAATTGCCCTTTCTATAGCTGTAAATAAAATACTTCTTTTTACAATTTTTAAGAATACTGGGTTTTGTGGTTTGTTTCTTTTAACATTTAACTGTTAATATAGTTTGAATAGCCTCCCCCAAGTCACAATGAAATTTGATCTTCATATAGTATGCCCTCCCTGGAGTTGAATTAGTTCTTGCTCTATTAGTTAAACAATGCTAGAGATGGTTGTTTAAAAGAACCTGGTTTGTGTATTCCCCCCTCCCAATGTCATGTTTAAATTTGGTCCCCAGTGTTGGAGGTGGGGTCCAGCAGAAGGTGTTATGGTCAAGGGGGCAGGACCCTCCTGTACGGCACTGTGCCGTCCCTGTGGTATGAATGAGTTCTTGCTCTATTAGTTAAATAATTTGAGAGCTAGTGGTTTATAGGAGCCTTGCATCTCCTCCTCCTTATCTTGCTCCTCTCCCTATGTGGCATATGGCTCCCCTTTCACCTTGTACTTGACTGGAATCCCTGAAGACTTCACCAAAGGCTGGAGCCCTGTAAAGTCTGGGGAACCATTAACCAAAGAAATTCCTTTCCTTTATACATTACTAAGCCTCAGACAAACACAAAATGGACTAGTCCCTGTTACACCAAAAAAGATGTTAATTCTTTTAATGTATGGAGCCTTTTTAGTCATGCACTGATGTTCTATATACAGAGTAAAAAATGAAAAGGTAAATGTTAAATTTGTTCCTGTTACTATCTACCTGTTAATTGATAACATTATATTTAATTATCACGTTATTCTATGAATATAATTCCATAATTCATTTGGCAGCAATGTTCTGCAGCATAATTTTAAGCAACAACGATGGTAACATTAATAATGATACATTTTAAAAAACATGACATTACAAAGCAACTTTTGATGCATATAGGTGAAAATAATATTGACAGGATGAAATATTAAAAGGTATTTTTAGACATACTTGACTTTAACAGTAAGTTAAGTAATTCTAAGTTCCTCTCAAAAATATGGCACTCTTGAAAGTCCAGGTGCAAACAGTTATTGAATATTTCTTATTTGTACCCAGAAATTACAATGTTTCTCTGCAATCATTAACCTTTTCCTATATGAGACAGTGAATTAATCAACTTTTGTCATTGAAGGACTTATTTTTTACTTCAGTAGCACACTTCTACTTCCCCTTCCCTACAATCACCAACACAAGGAACCACATAGACATGTGTGTTCTTCTGCTGAACTTGTATTTCTTTGTAGCTATTTCTTGTCTTGTATTTTAAGATAATCCCTTCACCTTGCACCACCCCCAAGTACTAATGAAATGCTTTTGAATTCATTTTCTTTATGAAAGTAATCTGGTGATATTTTCTGTGGAAATTTCCTTAAAGGTAAGACAGCATTTACATTTCAGTAAGGTATACAAAATTTTACTTTAATATAATCATAAAGTAGAAAGTCGATGCTTCTCTATAGACACAGTGGGGCTACACAAGTTGTTGACATGAGGGTACTGTTACATTGGCAGATGATTATTGTCCCTGAAAAATAATACTAAAATAGATTCCGTATTCACTTAGATTATAATCTAAAAATCAGACATACAATTTGTTTGATAGGTCTAACTCTATCTGAAGACTACTCATTGTATGAGGCCAGACAGTTAAGTTTGCCTGAAGTGGTATTCAGCAATGAGGTCTGCAGCACTTTTTCTAGAATGAGTTTGCAAACTTAAGTATCAGCTCTCATATGACAACAGCTCTCAAGACCACTCCAGAGAAAGAATTCCAAAATTGCTTTGAAAGGTGGACAGACCGCTGACTTTGGTGCATAGCTTCCCAAGGGGAGTGCTTTGAAGGTGACTGGAGTAATATTCAGCAATGAGGTATGAAATACTTTTTTCTATGATGAGTTTGCAAAAATAGTCTGACTTTGTACATTGTATATCTTTGCATCAGGATTTCTTTAATTTTAGGCATAGCATTGGTAAACTGACATTAGAATCTAGGCATAGAGTGGACTTAAGGTGATGGTTAGTTGGGCTCCGGGTCAGCATCTCTCCTTTTTCTTCTCTGCCCTCTTCCCTTTGTTGCCTTCATTTTCAGACTGTCTTGTCCTCATGGTCACCAAATGACTGTAGCACTAAAAGGCAACATGCTTCTTCAAGCACATCCTCAAAAAGAGTTAGAGTTCTTGGTCACAACCATAAAGCATTAAGTGTCTTGATATTTTTATTGATTGAACTATGTTCAAGAAATATCTACCTTTAGGTAATGTGATATTCAGATAAAATTGAGTTTAGATCCCCTGATCCAGTGACTGCAGCCAGGGGAATGTGATTGTCTCCTTATTCCACCCAAACCACGGGAGTATTACCCTGATGCTAGAAGCATGATATAGCTCCAGTCAAAATAAATATATATATATATTTCAAGATCCAAAAAGTATAGGCTAGTCATGCTTCTGATTAGGTGAAATGTTATTTTTCTTACAATATGAGTCACAGAGACTGTAAATCATGCTTCTACCAAAATATCCATGCCAGTATTGACTTTGGTTTCCTTCATGCCCCAACTTTCAATTCAATATATTTGTTTCAAGTCTAAAATTCTACCTATCCTGGGTTCTGGGCATTATAATGCCTTTTTCTTGCTCAAGTCATAAATATCTCCTTGTGGGTCATCTCTGCATTTTAGCCTGGGACATAAAATATCTGAAACTCCTCCATTCATGTGTTTCTTCACACTTCATCAAAGAGCAATGACAATATGCTGTTAGAAAGTCTTCCTTTATTTTATTAAAATTAATACTTAATTATAACTCTATAAAGTATATAAATCAATATAAAACATATTCTTTTATTCAATAATAGTAGCTATAAGTATATAAGTCTTAAGATAATTTAAGCACTTTTTACTATTAAATACTTTTAGTTAAGCTCATCTTACTATTAAATACCAGCAGTAACAAAGATGTATGATTCTGAGTTTAAATCCATATATTTAAATCTATTTATGCATATGTATGTATATTTGTGATAAAATGATTTTATTTCTCATTCACTAAATACAAACACTTGTTCCACCCTCTGTTCTAGAAAACTCCCATTCATCAATCAAAATTAACCCAGACATCACTTCTCCCTGATCCTTTTCCCAAACAACTCAGCCAGAGTCAATCACACTTCACCCTAGTGGCTCTACACTTGATTCCCATCTCTACTGTTAAGTTTGATTCACTCTGTTGTAATTATTTATTTTCACATCTGTGACCCACTAGACCAGGGGCAGTATACTTTCTCTGTAAAGATAGTAAATATTTTGGGCTGTGAGAGCAATAGACTTTTAAGTTGCAACTATTCAAATCCCCCCATTAGAACAAAAACAGCAACCGATGATATGTAAGAAGGGCATAGCTGTGCCCCACAAGCTAAAGTCTATAAGACTAGAGTTCCTCAAAGGCAAAGTCTGGGATCGTCAGTTCTTTGCATCATTTTTCTGCAGCTGTTAGCACAGTTCTAACTAGCAAGTAGAGTTGATAAATCTATTTTTATTTTTAATTCTGTTAAATCCTATTAGAATAACTCAAATTATTCTAACTGATTTCCATCTGTTAGAATCCTGGTGCTTAAAAATTGAGATGCATACTGTCCACTGTGTAGCCACTAGTGATGAATGGCTACTTAATCTTAAATTAATTAAAATCAAATAAAACTAAAAGTTCAATTCCCTAGTCAAACTTACCAGATTTCAAGGGTTCAATAGCCACATGTATCTAATGGATACTATATTTAAATAGCCCACATATAAAACATAACCATCCTTATAGAAAGTTCTATCAGGCAATTTTAGCTTAGAAGACGGAGATGTTAAGACAAGCAGATAAGGCCAAGGAAGAATCCAAACAGTGCACAAAGTACATACAGATCATGTCTGCAACCTTGAATACATTCTCCAGGTATAGTTTTCAAAAACTGAAGTTACAATAAGCACAACACATCAAAGTATATGAATTCATTTAATAATGAAAGTAATTTACACATTTATTACACTATTTGAAGCAGAGTGATTCAGTAGACCTTGGAGTATGTGGATGTATGAATGTGTATATACATAAGAATTCAAGATACATACATGCTATAATTTTTAAAAAATAATGGTTCTTGTTATGAAGTAGTTTTTAACCTTATTAAATGTTCAGAGTATCTATGCTCTACTTCTTAAGTATGTATGTGTTCAATAATTTGAACACGTTTGTTTATATACCACATATACACACAGTAGAACCTCTGTAAGTGACCACCCAAGGGACTGTGATGAACTGGTTAACATTTGGACATGGTCAACAGAAGGAACTGGGCCTCCTATACTAATGTGTACATGTGAGGCATGTCTGGTCTATGAAAATGAGGTCAATTTAAGGAGGAGGTCAATGTTGGGAGGTGGGCAACTGTGGAAGTTCTACTTCACAGAATAAGGCAAGTTAAACAATTGCTTAATATCTGACCTTTAACCGCAAATCTATTTTTTCTCCTCCAACTTGGCTTTTTGTGACCTAATCATCCCTCACCTTAGTTACATCAATCATGTCCTAATGCGTCTTCATGTAAGGGTGTCATTGTTAATCTATCTTCTATCTAGTTGCTGATGTGATAGATTTAAAAGGAAAGAAAGGCTGTTTCATGTCAATGTTTACAAACTTTTAGTGGCTCCTCTCTGGCTGCAAGGTTAAGTCGAGGCATCAGTGGTCATTTTGGGCTTACCTTCTCAGCATTCTAAATTATTCCTTGAAATTTGTACTTGATACGTTCAAATTATTGAACTATTTGGTGTGTTACAAACACATTGTATTTGTGGCTTTAAAAATGTTGTTCTATTTCTCTGTGTCCACTTCTGCTTACTCCTCTTTCTCCTGCTTATAACTCCTACATTCTTTAAGATTCATTCATTTAATGTATATTGTACAATTTTCCTATTGAGACAATAAGTAAAAATGCTATATAAACAAGTGTTTTGTTCTGAATTGGTATATAAACAATCTTCTAACCATGGTTTATGTGGAATAGTAAGAGAAAATGCCTCATCAAGGATAATGTGGTGAACATAAGAATGAATAGAACTCAGCCAGGTAAAGAGTGAAAGGATGTTCCAGTCAACTGCAGGGAATTGCATGTTCAACAACATGGCCTCCCAACCGGAGAAAGTAACAAATGCTGATGGATCTATGAGCCATTTGGTAGACTTGTAGCAAAATTTTTGTTGAATAGGCAGCGCCTGTGGCTCAGTGAGTAGGGCACTGGCCCCATATACCAAGGGTAATAGGTTCAAATCCGGCCCTGGCCAAACTGCAACCAAAAAACAGCTGGGCATTGTGGTGGGCACCTGTAATCCCAGCTACTTGGGAGGCTGAGGCAAGAGAATTGTTTAAGCCCAGGAGTTGGAGGTTGCTATGAGCTGTGTGACGCCACAGCACTCTACCAAGGGCAGCAAAGTGAGACTGTGTCGCTACAAAAAAAAGAAAAAAAACTTTTGTTGAATAATGTCTAATAATGTAAGCAGAGACATAATGAGGTTCCTACTGGTAAATGTGGGTAAATGCTGTTCCAAGGAGTTTGCATTTTACCTTGAAGACAGGGAGAGAGAGAATATTGAAGAGTTTTAGAGTGAAAAATATGAATGATTGGAAATAATGATTCTATAATCAATCTACAGAGACTGGTTAGAAAGTTTGTCTAATCAATTCAATTATGCTGGCAGCTGGAATTGAGTATATCAGGGGTGATTAAAGGGTGAAAGTAAAAATGCTTCATGACTGATTGGGTGGGGTGCCAACGGGGTACAGGAATAAGCAAAGAGTGAGGCAGACTTCTGTGAATGGCTACTACCATGTATTTGAAGGATATTTTTTTTTCACTAAAAACACCAACATTGAAGAAGAGACTGAGTGTGTGCATGTGTGCACATGTGTGTGTCTGTGTGTATGTACCCATGTGTGTTAGCAATGAGGAGAAAATGGTAAGTTCATTATATATCATGATTCCTCTGCTCACTGAAGTGGGGATGGCACTAGACAGCGAGCAATTAGATGCATACATCTGAAATGAAAAACAAGGCAGAGTTTAGAAGCATCAGGTTATAGATGGAAGTGAAGGTGTTGGGAGTGGCCAATATAGACATTTTAAGGGCAGGTTATAAAAAAAAGAAGATTAGAAAAGTGTAGTATTAGAGAAACTAAAGAAAGAGAACATGCCGAAAAAGAAATCACTTGCAGTAGGAAGAATTCTAATATGGCCTCCAAGATTCCTAACCAGGGTTGGTAAATGTCCGTCTTGATCTCCCCGCCTTGAGTGTAAACAGGACCTGAGAGTGTGATGGGATAGTTGCTCTTGTGAGTGGATTATCTCCCAGGAAAAATGTGAGAATGAATCATGAAGAGCCATTCTCTTTATGACTATTATTACTCAAGTTTTGCAATAAAAGACTGGAGAGAGATTCTCCTGCTGGCTTTGAAGAAGAAAATTGCTATGTATTGAATAAGCCCATATGTCTAAGACATACCCTGTACATTACACAGTGATCTCTGCCCTATAATGAGCAAGAAAACAAGGACCTCTGTCCTCTAACCATCAATAACCTAATTCTGCCAACAAGCTGAATGACCTTGGAAGATAACCCTGACCTCCAGATAAGAATGCAGCCCAGCCAACACCTTGATTTCAGTTCTGTGAAATCCTGGGCAAACTTAGAGATGCCATGACCCACAGAACTGTGATTCATGACCCAGAGAACAGATTCATGACCTACAGAACTGTGAGATAATAAATGGATGTTGTTGGAAGATAATAAATGTAGTTACTTAGTTTTTGGTAATTTGTTATGCAGCTATAAAATTAAATTAAAATTTGTTCTGCAGTATAAAATTAACACAGGGATATTCCAAAGTACTGAAAAAACACGAAACTACAAATTTATCTTGGGTTTACAAATAAGTTTGTTGGTGTACTGACAGGCTGTTTCAGTGGAAATGTGCGTGAAACGCAGGTTTTACTATTAAAAAACAGGAAAAGGATAGAAGAAGAGGTGGATATTGACTATATATCACTCTTAAAATCTTTACAGCCTAATAACTAGAAGTTTACAATAGAATTTGGCAATACAGTTTTTCCTTTCATTTTTTTCTAAGATGGGATTTGATTATTAACAATATTAATGTTGTTGTTTGCTGGTAATGGAGAAGATCCAATGGGGGGATTGAAGTTATACAAGAGAAAGTGAATTGTACAAAAGAGGAGGATTTCTGTAGGCTGAAGAGGATAATATTATATCTTGTAATTTGCAGCTGTAGAGTATTCCATGGTATACATATACCACTTGTAAGAGAAAATGAGAAATATAGGAAACCAAATACATTTAAAATGGAAAACATGAAAAAAAAAAAAAAAAAGCAGTTCCCAGCTAATAGATTCTTCATTCACAGTAAAGAAGTAGTAAGCTCCTCTGCTAAGGAGAAGTAGGGAATTCAAATCCCAGCTTCAAATATTATTCATTACAGCACCTTGACACACTCCTGACCATGCTCACCTTCAGTTTACTGTGAGTAAAACGAGAGGAATAACGCTCTTCAATGGGTTACTGAGAAGATTTAACACGGTAATATTTGTAATGGACTGAGTAGATACTGAGAGCTCAGTAACTTGTAGTGATGCTACGAAGAGGTGGCCAACACGAAAGAATATTTTGTAAATATTTTGTAAAATGTTATAACAAATATTTTAAAAGTAAAGGTACATTTTGCTTCAATTTCTCACTTTCTCTGTGTATGGAGACATATTGGGCTGACACTGGGATCCCCTGGATTACTGAGATTGAACATGATTTTGTGGGACCAGAAATTTGAGAAGTGTGAGGACACTTTGAACCAGGGGTCCTCAAAGTTTTTAAACAGGGGGCCAGTTCACTGTCCCTCAGACTGTTGGAGGGCCGGACTGGGGGCCTCAGGATGCGTCAGCTGCTAAGCAGGACAGGCAGTGCTGGCAAAAACACCTGGCAGGTGAGATAAATGTCTAGGTGGGCTGCATGTGGCCCGCAGGCTGTAGTTTGAGGACACCTGTTTGAACCAACTTTCTGAAGAATAAGAGAGGGAATTGAGTAGAAAAATCTGGATAATTCCTAAGAAAGCTCTCAGGGCTCAGGTGAGACAAGAGACAAGGTATCATTTCAAAGACAATTTGCAATAATTTTTATGTGCTGGTTGCATCAGGACCACTGACAAAGGAGGAGACGATCTGAGAAGTGAATGCTAGATAAAATGTCTGTGAGCTAATTATGATTGGAGGACAGTGGCACAAAAGACTTCCTGTTATATGAGCAAAAAGGCTCTAAAAGGGTCCAGGATTGATAACAACCAAAGTAAAGCCAGAAAGAAGAGATAGAATTAAGTAGAGAAGCCAAGTTGTAGAAATTTCTATTGGTGTGAAAGACACAAGTGCTAGAAATTACATACGGAAAGAGGAGAAGAATGACTTGGATTCTTAAATGGAAATTTTGAGAGGTAAAAATAGATAAATACAGATTAACAAAAAATTTCTAAATCTTATATTGTCCAGGATGATGGCAAGAATTGAGGTAATAGGGAAGGCCTCCAAAGGAAGGAAGATTTCAAAAAAAATTAAGCAAACATAAAAGTGGCTTTGTGGTTGGTGGAAGACAGTGGCAGGAATGGTGGGGGTGATTATCTTTTATCCTTGAAGGGATATTTATGAAGTTCCTGTAAATTTTAACTTTAAAAGTGGTTGAGCTAAGATGATATCAATACATATCTTCTTTTTTATATAATAAGGGCTTCATTTTTGCTAGTTTTTCTGCTCCTGTTATTTGGTTATTCCCCTAATTTTATCCCTGAAGTTTTTTTTTCATTTGTTTTGGTTTTATTTATAATACACACACATTTATATATTATTTATTTATATATATATATATATTAATGGTGGGGAATTATTGAGGGTACAATGAGCCAGGTTACACTGCTTGTGTTTGCTGGATGAAGTCCCTCTATTAATAGTGTCCCAACCCAAGAAGTGTGTCACACACCATGGCCCCCCACCACCCCATCCCTTTCTCCCTTTCCTCATTCCCCCTCCCCCACCATGTACTGGTATCAATTGTCCTCATATCAGAATTGAGTACGTTGGATTCTTACCTCTCCATTCTTGTGATGATTCACTAAGAAGAATGCATTTCAGCTGCATCCAAATTAATACAAAAGATGTCACCATCCTTTTTGTGGCTGTATAGTATTCCATGGTATACATATACCCCATCTTGTTAATCCATTCCTGGATTTGTGGGCATTTGGGTTGTTGGCACAATTTGGCAATTATAAATTGAGCTGCAATAAACAGTCTAGTACAAATGTCCTTATAATAAAAGGATTTTTTTTCCTTCTGTGTAGATGCCCAGTAATGGGATTGCAGGATCAAATGGGAGGTCCAGTGGGAGTTCTTTGAGGATTCTCCATACGTCTTTCCAAAAGGTTTTATTACTTTGCAGTCCCACCGGCAGTCTAAGTGTTCCCTTCTCTCCACAGCCACTCCAGCATCTGCAGCTTTGAGTCTTTATGTTGTGTGAGATTGAAATCTTCAAGAAATATTAAGATTTTTGCTTCATTTTTCATGTTTATTACCAGTAGTATTTTTACTATGTTTTGCCAAACATTTTTCAGTAAGAAAGAAAACATTAAGAAGCTGAAATACTTGGGCTATAAATGAGCATGGCCACAGTAGCAAAATGTGATTTTCAAAGAGGTACATTTTGAGTTCTTAACACATGTAGGGAATCAGAAAATGTTACATAATCTCTATTTGCAATCTAAAGAGGCACAAAAAAAATCCTGAGTTCCAAGTACAAGTAAATGAGTATTAGTTCCTCCTTTTGTTCAGTTAGGAGAAAATTTTAAAAAATGCATTAAAATGTTTTTAATTTGTGCTATTGATGCAACAGCTTTAGAGACCAATTAAATAAACTTCTCCATGACATACATGTGTTCCTTCTTTAAAATCTGGAGGGACTAACAGATAAGCCTGGTAAATCTCTACAGCACATTTCCTTGGAATTATTTTTCAGAAATTCCAAAGTCAGTATCTTTTTTGTATGCTTCAGATGGCATCTGCAACCTCTTTTAGAGAGATGCCATCCCTGTAGTAAAACTGAGACCTCAAAGAAATATGTTTCCCGGGGAAGGACTGGAAGCTCCTGACACACGCTTCACACCTGTTTAGATAGCTTGCCATTTTACAGAGCTGCTTGCAGTTTTCACTTGGTGTAAATTTTATGTTCAAACTGCTGACTAGCATTCTTCAGCAGAAATATACTTTTCCCAAATTTTGAAACTTGATGGCCTTTTCTAGTTCAACTGCACCCTTCCACAAGTTAAAAAAAAAAAAAGTATTCCCACTATGTGGCCATGTAATCAGCTCTATTCCGTGTCCCCTACTGTGTCTTAGCTATAATTGAAAACAACTTTTGCTAGTCAAGCCTAATCATTTTTACAGGTTCAAGGACCTCTTTAATAATCTTTGCTGTGGCTCACTCTGCAGAAACTATTTACACTGTGTGTCAATCTAGAATGATAAGAATTCTGATCCCCAAATCCAAATGTATTACTTCTTCTGGAATTCATATAAAGAAAAAAAGTGAAATAAAATTGCAGGCAGTTCACGTCTCTTTTTCCCCATTGTACCAATAGTAGCATCACAATATGAAACCCATAAGTAAAGATTCCAAATTTGGCTCATTACAACCATCATGTTTAAATTGGGGAATTTAAATTTCTGGTTTCTAATGTTTACTTGGTACAAGTACGGACTAAGGATAATTTTTTTGTGTTAGAACTATCCAATCATTCTATCATCATTTTTTAAAAATCTACTCTCTCTCCATTGAATTACCTTTGAATTTTGGTCAAAAATTGACAACCTAGTATTTAATTTAATAACTAAGTCTTAAATTGATATAAATTTTTAAGTTTATAATACATTTATGAATTATGTGAGCCTATTTTTGAACTCTCTATTCTGTTCTGGTTTTTTGTCCATGATCATGCCCCAATAGTGTATTTTTATAAAAAGTGTTAAAATTGGATAATGCACATCTTTCAACCATGATCATCGTTTCCAGTATCATTTTCAATTCTGTACAAAGTTCAGAAGCAGCTTGCCAATTTACAAAAAAATTGCTTGTAGGATTTTGTTTGTGATTTAATATATAAATCAATTTGGGAAGCTTTAATAGTAAAACTATTATTTTAACTTTGATGTAAACTCATTTTCATGAATACTGAACTAAACCTTTTAGTGCCTTTTGTTAGAGTTACCTAGAGCATGTTTTGCTGATTGATATGAATGACTGATTCTTATTGAACAGGACTATATACCAGACATTGTAGTTTTGTATATATTGATTTAAACATGTATTAATTGCTGCGCATTATTCCCATTGTTTAATGCTAATACACAATGTAAAGAAATGTTTGTATCAACTTAGTACAAAAATACTACAATGATCATAGTATCATTTCTTAGAAGTGGAATTGCTAGCACAAAAATATGTGTGTTTAAAAGGTGAATAGAAATTCAAATTTAACCTAAAATTAATATTTCCAGAACAGATAAATGCTCCCATCTCTCCATATCCTTACCAACACTTTTTTTCATTTGTCTTAACTTTGATATTCTGAAGGACAAAGCCAAGTTAAGTATTTGATTTTTTTCTAAGATCGATTACTACGAGATGGAAATATTTAATATATTTTTTCTGCTAATATTGTTCTGCATTTGTTTTTATCCATTTCTCTTCTCTGTCATTTTTTGGTTTAAATCCCAGGTTTCCTTGAGTTTTACAATGTCAATTTTTTCATGTTGCATAATTTTTCATTGCCTAACATATTATTTTGATTTGATATATATTTAATTTTATTGATATTTTATATAATTCTAAAAGCAAAAATACTTTTAAATTTCATTTTGTTTTTGTTTTACAGCCTGGGAAGTCACTCTTTAAATAAAACACACGCACATATTCTCTAATATTTTCTATAATATGTTAATTCACTATCACAGTAATAAAGTTTTATTGCAAACAACTTCAAAATGTCAAGAACATTTGTTGGGGACGCCAAATGTCAGAGGACCTCTGAGCAAGATGATCTTCAGCTGAGAGGTGGATCCTCATCCTCAGGTGTTCGTTGTGGACGAAGAAGAGCCCAAGCCTTCAGCAGGGAGTCCTTAATTACTTCCCTCACCTGTGTTGTATGGTCTCAATAAGCCTGGTGTGGAGGTTGCTCGGGGCTGCCCTGCAAAGAAAGGTGAGGCCACCTCCTACAAGCTTGTACTTCTAATATGTCAAGCCTGGTTCCTTCCTGCAGTGATCGAGACCAGGGCCATAGAGGCCCCAGGGGTTGCAAAAACTTTTAACAACACACATTTATTGTTCTTGCTCATAAGGCTATAAGGCAGCTGGAGTTTGGTGAGACTAAGCTGTGATTTGTTTGTTTTGTTCCAGGTTGTAGATTGGGTTCAAAATTACTCTAAGTATTTCTTTGCCCCAATGCCAAAGGCCCCCTGGAGATGTCATTGACACAAGGAAGGCAGAAAGGGAAAACAATCCAAATTTCACAACCACATGCAATGTTCCTGCTCACATTTCCTCTGCTTCTTTTCCATTGGGAGACAAGTGGTCAAGCCCAATCTAAAGTCAGGACAAGAATGGGCAGGAAAGAAAGAAAGAATTTTGAATATATCACACAGTTACCCAAACTCATTTAAAATTTTCACTTACAATTTACTTTTATTTTGGATCTTATAGCCTTATTTTTATATATGATATCATGTAAAGGTCCTTTTTTATCAGTAGTATTACTTTATAGAGAGAGATTTAATTTAAATATATTAAATTATTTGAACATGATTCATGAAATAGTTTATCTCTTAGCCATTTTCTAAAAGGGTCCCTCAAGCATATATTGAAACATCACAATATTCTGAATTCTTATTTCCTACCATTCCTACCCTACCAGAATAGTATTATATTCAGTGAAAATTTAGACTGAATGGGAAAAGTGCTTTGTCTTTATTCTTTCTTCAGATACAGTGGAATCTCCACAGTTGACCCCCCTCCCTACACTGACACCTCATTAAGTTGACCTAATTTACACAGACAGGGCATGGACCAGGTGTACATAGCATCAGTACAATAGGCCAATTTCCCTGTGTTAACCACCTCCCATGACCAGTTTATCACACTGCTTAGGGTGGTCAGCTTTCAGAGGTTCTAATGTATTTACCCTTACAAGATGAGATGTTAACTTTCCGTGTCAATATGCCTGGAGTACCCAGATATTTAGTCAAATGCTAATCTAGGTGTTTCTTAAAGCCTTTTTGCAGATGTGGCTACCATATATAATCAGTGGGCTTTACAAAGGACATTATTTTCAGTGATGTGGGTGAGCTTCCTTCAATCAGTTGGAAGCCTCAAGAGCATAAACTAAGGTTTTCCCAGGGTAGAAAAATTCGGCTTGAAGACAGTACCATCAAACTCCGCCTGAGTTTTTAGGCAGAGAACAACTACTGATGTACTAGAGACAGTTGTCAAGTTTCATGTAAGAAACCTACTGGAAATAGCTTTGGAATTGCATTTAAATAGGGTCTAGTTTGAAAGAATTGACATCTTCACAGTATTGAATTTTCTCACAGAAGAAAATGAGATGATATCATTTGGGTCACTTTATATTCTTTTAATAAAATTTTATACATTTCTGGCCCAGACTTGTCAGTTCATTAATAAATATAGCTCTTGAGCTATCATGAATACACTTTTATTTCTATTCTATGTTTAACTTGTGGCTGCTATGACTTAAGGTTCTGATTTTTCCATATCTTGTATCTGCCCATATTGTCAAATTTTTTTACTACTTTTCTGGTTGGATATTTTAGATGTTTTTTAATAGAAAGACTATTGTTAGGGAAAATGTCTTCTTTTCACTGAGAATATGTCCTTTCATTTAGAAGGCGTTCTCCCAGAATAACCCTCCTGTAATTTCTTTGGCTTCACATTCGCTCATTGGCACAAGAAAGAAAATGTGTATCAAATATAAAATCTTTCCCCGATAGCAAAAGGTAAAATAAATACACTGAGTGTTTATCCTTAATTGTATTCAGGCATTTGGTAAACTTAAGGTTCTAGGCTCTGTCCCTGAGGGAGCCTTGGGGTGCCAGCCACATGTCTTTGACAAGGTGCGTATTTTTATTTCTGAGTTTTTATAATATGAGGGATACTTGTGCAGTTATAACTACTGTTCCCTGGTATCAGAAGGGAATATATTTCTTCCTCATCTGGTACATTTCTATTTCTGTCTCAATGTTTTCAGAAGCTAGGTAGGGAAGGTGAGTTGTTAATTGAAGGCCGTAGCTATTCTCCGAAATAAAAATTATCAGTAATGAATGCTGATTTTTCTCTTGTTCCTTATATTATTTATTGCATTAAATATGATTACTATTAAAATTATGAAGACTAGTCACAATAGGAGGCATTTTGTACCTGGGATGACCCTGATTTAAAATCATGAAAACATATCTGCTCTAAGCTTCTGGTACATTATAGTTACCAATTTTAGAATATTTCTTTTCTGATATTGTCCCCCAAAGTGTGATTAGATTGCTACGAGCATATCTCCTCTATTACATTAAGGGGATGGTTCTCTTTAAAATATTGAAATTTCAATAAACATTTGAGGTTACAATATGTGGAGATTTATATCAGCAGGTTAATGCTATGTGCGTGTGGCTTTAATGGAAAATCATGGCGACTACGAATCAGACAAACTTGTCCATATGCATTGCTAATTTCCTAGCACTTCATTAGTCAATTGTCTTTTAGGGACAGTTTAAGGATGGAGGGATTAAAATATCGATTTGTAAATTGTTTTCCAGTGTCGTATTTCACGTCCATGTTCCTCCTATTACTCACATGTGTTTTGAATGTAAGCAATATTTGGTAATTCACATGTTACTGTAATTTTTCTGCATTTATTATTTTTAAAAATGATTCATTCATATTACTTTGTGTCCATTTAATATTTTCTTCTAACTTGCGCACATTACTCCAGTGATGGACTTGGAAGATGTGCAGCTTGCAGAATTTGCTCCAACAAACATCTCTCCTCATGTCCTTCTGGAAAGTATGTGAAAACTGCATTTGGTTTTTTTTCTTTTTTTTTTGTTATTTTTTTGCCGTGGGCTGGGTTTGAACCCACCACCTCTGGCATATGGGGCCAGTGCCCTACTCCTTTGAGCCACAGGCGCCACCTGCTTTTTTTTTTTTTTTTTTTTTTTTTGAGACAGAGCCTCAAGCTATCCCCCTGGGTTGAGTGCCATGGCATCACAGCTCATAGCAACTTCCAACTCCTGGCTCAAGTGAGTCTCCTGCCTCCGCCTCCCAAGTAGCTGGGACCACAGGCACCAGCCACAATGCCCGGCTATTTTTTTGGTTGCAGCCATCATTGTTGTTTGGTGGGCCCAGGCTGGATTCAAACCCACCACCTTAGGTGTATGTGGCTGGCGCCTTAGCCACTTGAGCCACAGGCATAGAGCCAACCACCCTGCTTTTGGATAGAGACAATGATTTGAATCACTATAGTAAAGTTTGTGTGGATATGGAATATGCGTAGACATGCCAAGTTATTCAAATGTCTTTGCTATTCT